>WNWK01011718.1:37500-63151 GCA_009830355.1 Cherax destructor | reverse complement strand
TAGTAATGTTTCTTGGATAGTAATGTTTTTTCTTGCCTAGTAATGTTTCTTCTTGGCTAGTAATGTTTCTTCTTGGCTAGTAATGTTTCTTCTTGGCTAGTAATGTTTCTTCTTGTCTAGTAATGTTTCTTCTTGTCTAGTAATGTTTCTTCATGGATAGTAATAATAATAATAATAATAATAATATTAATAATAATAATAATAATAATAATAATAATAATAATAATAATAATACTTTATAGAGACATGGTACAATGATACATGGTAGACAAGAAATAAAGTTATTAATGTGATGTACATGCCAAAAGCCCCTAATATGCTGTGCATTGCAGGCATAGTAGTAATGTTTCTTCTTGGCTAGTAATGTTTCTTCTTGGATAGTAATGTTTCTTCTTGGATAGTAATGTTTCTTCTTGGATAGTAATGTTTCTTCTTGGATAGTAATGTTTCTTCTTGGCTAGTAATGTTTCTTCTTGGATAGTAATGTTTCTTCTTGGATAGTAATGTTTCTTCTTGGCTAGTAATGTTTCTTCTTGGATAGTAATGTTTCTTCTTAGCTAGTAATATTTCTTCTTGGCTAGTAATATTTCTTTTTGGCTAGTAATGTTTCTTCTTGGCTAGTAATGTTTCTTCTTGTCTAGTAATGTTTCTTCTTTTCTAGTAATGTTTCTTCTTGTCTAGTAATGTTTCTTCTTGTCTAGTAATGTTTCTTCTTGTCTAGTAATGTTTCTTCTTGGCTAGTAATGTTTCTTCTTGTCTAGTAATGTTTCTTCTTGTCTAGTAATGTTTCTTCTTGGATAGTAATGTTTCTTCTTGGCTAGTAATGCTTCTTCTTGGCTAGTAATGTTTCTTCTTGTCTAGTAATGTTTCTTCTTGGATAGCAATGTTTCTTCTTGGCTAGTAATGTTTCTTCTTGGCTAGTAATGTTTCTTATTGTCTAGTAATGTTTCTTCTTGGATAGCAATGTTTCTTCTTGGCTAGTAATGTTTTTTCTTGGCTAGTAATGTTTCTTCTTGGCTAGTAATGTTTCTTCTTGGCTAGTAATGTTTCTTCTTGGCTAGCAATGTTTCTTCTTGGCTAGTAATGTTTCTTCTTGGCTAGTAATGTTTCTTCTTGGCTAGTAATGTTTCTTCTTGGCTAGTAATGTTTCTTCTTGGCTAGTAATATTTCTTCTTGGCTAGTAATGTTTCTTCTTGGCTAGTAATGTTTCTTTTTGGCTAGCAATGTTTCTTCTTGGCTAGTAATGTTTCTTCTTGGCTAGTAATGTTTCTTCTTGGCTAGTAATATTTCTTCTTGGCTAGTAATGTTTCTTCTTGGCTAATAGTGTCTCTCCTCAGGTCTCAGCCTGACTAGCTGCTCACTAGCTTCCCATAACTTCTTAGCCAGTCCAGGGTCCTTGGCTAGGTCAGAGACGCTGCTCTCCTGTTACAAAGAAACAATAACATAAAATATGTGTTGATAATATGAATAGTGATGAAGGTGGAGAAGGAAAGTCAGTGGTCTCGTTCACTGAATCTCTTAAATTGATGAAGGTGTGGAAATTTTTTACATAATTTCCTAAATGTAGAACATATGAATGAATAATATAATAATTGTGTATTAAAATATGATGTTGTTTGGACCCTTCGAGAAATTTCGAGTGAGAGGGGAGGCAGAACAGCTGGGAGAGTGACGAGGCACAGACGCCATATTGAATTTAATGTGTGAACACTGGTCTGAATTGTGCAATGTAATGAGGCGTTTTCGAAGGTCAGTTAGTGTATATCGGCCTCAATCCGTAATTTAAAAATTGCTGACACGTTCCTGCTAAAAAATTGGGATAGTGTGGAAAACCCTTACAATTATGCAACAAGGACAGAAAAATAAAAGATGCCATTTGTAATTTGTGAACACTGGTTGTTGTGGGAATTTCTGCTAATAATCTGGCTTCCGAGCCAACTTGGAGGGTTTCGGCCTGTATTTGTAATTAGAAACCTGTGTTAATATCCCCTGCTGAAGAATTGGAACAGGAAATTTGTGGGACCAAGAATTACGTGTGGATGGCGGAAGATAAGGGATACAAACATCACTCACAGGGAAGTGCACCATTAGTCCTTGCATTTAGATCTCTAGCTGGCCAGTGTAGGATCTAGGTGTCAGGTAGGTGTTGTGGTGTGATCTATCTACAGTAACTAAATGGTAAGTGGTAATACGAATTTCTTTTGTGTACCCAGCAAGCCAAATCATATACAGTCCGTCCACAACTTTACGACCTTATAAACATGACCTACGACATAAACATAATCTACGACCACTAGGGTCCACCTTGTGGAGATGACCTACGACCACTAGGGTCCACCTTGTGGAGATGACCTAAGACAACTGCTGCAAGGCGACATAACTCATAAAACACAGCTGCAAGCCGACATAACTCATTAATCACACCTGTAAGGCGACATAACTCATAAATCACAGCTGCAAGGTGACATAATTCATATATCACATCTGTAAGGCAACATAACTCATAAATAACAGCTGCAAGGTGACATAACTCATAAATCACACCTGTAAAGTGACATAACTCATAAATCACAGCTGCAAGGTGACATAACTCATAAATAACACCTGTCTACCTGGAGTCTACCTGGAGAGAATTCCAGGGGTCAACGCCCCCGCGGCCCGGTCTGTGACCAGGCCTCCTGTTGGACCAGAGCCTGATCAACCAGGCTGTTACTGCTGGCCGCACGCAGTCCAACGTACGAACCACAGCCCGGCTGATCAGGTACCGACTTGAGGTGCCTGTCCAGTGCCTGCTTGAAGACAGCCAGGGGCTTGTTGGTAATCCCCCTGATGTATGCTGGGAGGCAGTTGAACAATCTTGAGCCCCTCACACTTATTGTGTTGTCCCTCAACGTGCTAGTGGCACCCCTGCTCTTCATTGGGGGGATGTTACATCGCCTGCCGAGTCTTTTGCTTTCGTACGGAGTGATTTTTGTGTGCAAGTTTGGTACTAAGCCCTCGAGAATTTTCCATGTGTATATAATAATGTATCTCTCCCGCCTGCGTTCTAGAGAGTACAGGTTTAGGAACTTCAAGCGTTCCCAGTAGTTGAGGTGGTTTATTGCACTTATGCGTGCGGTGAAGGTTCTCTGCACATTTTCAAGGTCAGCAATTTCACCCGCCTTGAAAGGTGCAGTTAGTGTGCAGCAATATTCCAGCCTAGATAGAACAAGTGATCTGTAAAGTGTCAACATGGGCTTGACATCCCTGGTTTTGAAGGTTCTCATTATCCATCCTGTCATTTTTCGAGCAGATGCAATTGCTACATTGTTATGGTCCTTGAAGGTGAGATCCTCTGACATGATCACTCCCAGGTCTTTGACATTAGTTTTTCGCTCTATTGTGTGGTTGGAATTAGTTTTGTACTCCGATGAGATTTAATTTCTTCACGTTTTCCGTATCTGAGTAATTGAAATTTCTCATCATTGAACTTCATATTGTTTTCTGCAGCCCATTTAAAGATTTGGTTTATGTCTGCTTGGAGTCTTGCAGTGTCTTCAACGGTGGACACTGTCATACAGATTCGGGTGTCATCTGCAAAGGAAGACACAGCACTGTGGCTTATATCCCTGTCAATGTCTGATATGAGGATGAGGAATAGGATGGGAGCAAGTACTGTGCCTTGTGGAACAGAGCTTTTCACAGTAGCTGCCTCAGACTTTACTCTGTTGACTACTACTCTTTGTGTTCTACGTGTTAGGAAATTATAGATCCATCTACCAACTTTTCCTGTTATGCCTTTATCACGCATTTTGTGTGCTATTACACCATGGTCACACTTGTCAAAGGCTTTTGCAAAATCTGTGTATATAACATCTGCATTCTGTTTATCTTCTAGAGCATCCAGGACCTTGTCGTAGTGGTCCAGTAGTTGGGACAGACAGGAGCGGCCTGCTCTAAACCCATGCTGTCCTGGGTTGTGCAATTGATGGGTATCAAGATGGGTGGCGATCTTGCTTCTTAGAACCCTTTCAAAGATTTTTATGATATGGGACGTTAGCGCAATTGGTCTGTAGTTCTTTGCTATTGCTTTACTGCCCCCTTTGTGGAGCGGGGCTATGTCTGTTGTTTTTAGTAGCTGCGGGACGACCCCAGTGTCCATGCTCCCTCTCCAGGTGACATAACTCATAAATCACAGCTGCAAGGTGACATAACTCATAAATCACAGCTGCAAGGCGACATAACTCATAAATCACAGCTGCAAGGCGACATAACTCATAAATCACAGATGCAAGGTGACATAACTCATAAATCACAGCTGTAAGGTGACATAACTCATAAATCACAGCTGCAAGGTGACATAACTCATAAATCACAGCAAACGCTGCTGACAAGAAGCAAGTATCCTGGTTTTTAAGTCTTTCTGGTTGCTAGAAAGCGACCGTTAAGAAGTTCAGAAATAAGGTGGTGCCCCGTGGCCTGGTGGCAAAAGCTCTCGCTTCACACGGTGAGGGTCCGGGTTCGATTCCCGGCGAAGGGGTGGAAACATTGGACGTATTTCCTTACACCGGTTGTCAGTGTTCATCCATCACTAAAATGGGTACCTGGGTGTTAGTGGACTGGTGTGGGTCGCATCCTGGGACAAAACTGACCTAATTTGCGGGAAATGCTCTGCATAACAAGCGGCTTTCTATGTAGTAGTGTGTCATTGATGTTAGCTATGATCTGTATACCTTGTACATGTACTTGTAGTAAATGAAGATATTATTATTATTCCCATTGAAGAACCCTAACTGACCCTTGATAGTTGTAGTAGTAGTAGTAGTAGTAGTAACAACAGTAAGAGTAGTAGAAGTAGTAAGAGCAGTGGTATAGTAGTAGTAGAGTAAGTAGTAGTAGGTTTAGTAGAAGTAATAATTTTAGTAACAGCAGTAGAAGTTGTAGTAATAGTCGTACAATAGTAGCAGTAGAAGTAGCAGCAGTAGTAGTAGTAACAATAGTAGTAATAATAGTGGTTGTAACTTTTGTTTGGTATGTGATGGTGGGGATCGTTGTTTTTAGGATAACTCTCACTCTGCCTCCTAAATATCTTCTGTGTCCCTGGATTGTTTGTAATGGCTCGACGAAGCTCCTGGAGAGCGAAACGTTGCAACAATATAATGCTACATTACTTGCACCTCTTTCCATCTACCTAACATCATAATCATGCATAACCTGAGTAGATATGACTTGTGTATGGTAGTGACGCTTCTCTTCCACTTCCCTTACAATATGTTCGGTCACTTTTTCAAATAATTTATATGGTTTTATAATCTTGAATATGACATCTGAACGGTAATTAATTCATATATGCATTAATAAATCTACTTTTTTATACCTGGAGAGGGTTTCGGGGGGTCAATGCCCCCGTGACCTGGTCTGTGGCAAGGCCTCGCGGTGGACCAGGGACTGATCAACCAGGCTGCTGCTGCTAGCTGCACCCAAACTGACGTACGAACCATAGCTCGGCTGACTTTAGGTGTCTGTCCAGCGCCTTCTTGAAGACAGCCAGGGGTCTATTGGTAACCCCCTATGGCATGCAAAAAATATGTAGCAATTTATTCAGTGTATATCACACTCCTGACACTAGAAAATGTACAGAGAACCTTCACGGCACACATAACTGCGATAAACCACCTCAATTACTGGGAACGCTTGAAGTTCCTAAACCTGTACTCCCTAGAATGCAGGCGGGAGAGATACATTATTATATACACTTGGAAAATCCTAGAGGGATTAGTACCAAACTTGCACACAAGAGTCACTCCCTACGAAAGACTCGGCAGACGATGCAACATCCCCCCAATGAAAAGCAGGGGTGCCACTAGCACGTTGAGAGACAACACAATAAGTGTCAGGGGCTCAAGACTGCTCAACTGCCTCCCAGCATACATAAGGGGGATTACCAATAGACCCCTGGCTGTCTTCAAGCAGGTACTGGACAGGCACCTAAAGTCGGTATCTGACCAGCCGGGCTGTGGTCCGTACGTCAGACTGCGTGCGCCCAGCAGTAACAGCCTGGTTGATCGGGCTCTGATCCACCAAGAGGCCTGGTCACAAACCGGGCCGCGGGGGAATTGACCCTTGGAACTCTTTCCAGGTAAACTCCCATATAGGCTGCCTCCCAACCAGCGAACCGGGTGCTAAGGATATAACGATCAATACTGTAACCTTGGTTCACTGGCCAATCACAGGCAAGCCCGCGAAAGCTTAAGCAGCATGGTTCACTTGTGGTAAACATTAGGAGATTTGCCTATCTGTTGGTTGAGCACGGTGCTCTCTCTAGCTTCTGTTTTGTCATCTGTCACCATGGTGTACACTTACTATTCTATTAGTACATATTGTACATACTTGTATATATCATTTGGTAAAGGCAAAAATACTTAATAGTCTACTGCTGAGTATTGTTTGCTCCACATTCCCATTACGACCTGGTCTCAATGACCATTCTTACCTGTATTCGTAATATCCCCCCTCATGTATGATGGGAGGCAGTTGAACAGTCTTGGGCCGTTGACGCTTATTGTGTGTTCTCTTAGCGTAACCATGGCGCTTTTGCTTTTCATTGGGGGGATGTTGCCGAGTCTTTTGCTTTTGTAGGGGTGACTTTCATGTGAAAATTTGGCACTAATCCCTCTACGATTTTCCAAGTGTATATTATCATGTATCTTTCTCGCCTACGTTCCAGGGAATACAAGTCAAGGGACTTCAGCCATTACCAGTAAATTAGGTGTCTTATCTTACTTATGTGTGCCATGAAGGTTCACTGTACATTCTCCAGGTCAACAATATCACCTGCCTTGAAGGGGGGCTGTTAGTGTACAGCAGTATTCCAGCCTAAAGAGAACAAACGATTTGAATCATCGAATTGAATCATCTTGGGCTTGGCATAACTAGTTTTGAAGGTTCGCATTATCCATCATATCATTTTTGTAGAAGATGTTTTAGATACATTATTGTGATCTTTGAAAGTGAGATCCTACGACATCATTCCCAGGTCCTTCACAATAGTTTTTATCACTCTAATGTATCTATTGTGTGATATATACAAAGAAAGTACCGGCAATTAATTTTGTCAACGAATCACTATCGTCGTTACAAGCTGTGTTAATTCATTCATGAAAAAATCCTTTACAACTCTGTTTACCATGTCTGAATTGTCAGATATTATTTCTGCCCAGGAACTTATTTCCGCATCTGTACATTCTACTCATGATTTTCTCCTTGTAATTAGTCTCTTGTGTCAACCTTCATCCCTGACATTCATATCTCTTCTCTTGTGTGAGCGGTCTACGTCCCTTGACCTTCCATCAGATACAGTCCCTTTAGTTACACTGATCAAACCTTCCAAAAAGGGTGCGTTGAAGATTGTGAACGGCTATTAATCCAAGGTACTGGATCCACACTCTCATTTCCTGGATCAGACTTGACTTATGGGTTATATGAGCCTCCCTTACAGTCAACAATGTACTTCATACACTACTCAAACCTACCTTACAGTCAACAATGTACTTCATACACTACTCAAACCTACCTTACAGTCAACAATGTACGTCATACACTACTCAAACCTACTTTACAGTCAACAATGTACATCATACACTACTCAAACCTACCTTACAGTCAACAATGTACTTCATACACTACTCAAACCTACCTTACAGTCAACAATGTACTTCATACACTACTCAAACCTACCTTACAGTCAACAATGTGCATCATACACTACTCAAACCTACCTTACAGTCAACAATGTACTTCATACAATACTCAGACCTACCTTACAGTCAACAATGTACTTCATACTCTACTCAAACCTACCTTACAGTCAACAATGTACTTCATACAGTACTCACTCCTACCTTACAGTCAACAATGTACTTCATACACTACTCAGACCGACCTTACAGTCAACAATGTACTTCATACACTACTCAGACCTACCTTACAGTCAACAATGTACATCATACACACTATACAGTCAGACTCTACCTATACAGTCAACAATGTACTTCATACACTACTCAGACCTACCTTACAGTCAACAATGTACTTCATACACTACTCAGACCTACCTTACAGTCAACAATGTACTTCATACACTACTCAGACCTACCTTACAGTCAACAATGTACTTCATACACTACTCAGACCTACCTTACAGTCAACAATGTACGTAATACACTACTCAGACCTACCTTACAGTCAACAATGTACGTAATACACTACTCAGACCTACCTTACAGTCAACAATGTACGTAATACACTACTCAGACCTACCTTACAGTCAACAATGTACGTAATACACTACTCAGACCTACCTTACAGTCAACAATGTACGTAATACACTACTCAGACCTACCTTACAGTCAACAATGTACGTAATACACTACTCAGACCTACCTTACAGTCAACATAATATTTGCCAGTAACATTGTTCACTTCCTCAGACACTGCCAGGTAAATACTTGTCTGGGCTCCAAGTTTCTCGTCCTGAAAAATAACGAGTCATGAATGAACAGCTGCGCATCAATAACTGCTTTA
Organism: Cherax destructor; assembly: GCA_009830355.1. NCBI lineage: Eukaryota > Metazoa > Arthropoda > Malacostraca > Decapoda > Parastacidae > Cherax > Cherax destructor. Next base: position 54,589 of record WNWK01011718.1, on the reverse strand, counting down.
CTAAAGAAGGAAAATATTTAGACCTTCCAACATGAAGATTAAGGATGTATAGTGGATATTTGACCAAATGTATGAGGCACATACTTTTATTCATGCGCATGACCAAAAATATGATTAGGATTATTTTCAAATTTTACTTTAAAAATAAATACTTATAATCATAATTAGTGTATATTATTCTTGCATTATCAGTAAGTCCAGTATAAATATTTCAAAATAATTACTTTGGCAATAAGTCCCATAAGTATGAAGTTAATAAATCTGATATATTTTTCAACAATTTTGCGGTTGAGTTCTGTGAACACTACACCTGGGTGTAGGCTGTTCGTCGTCACTCCTGCAAAATATAAATATAACTATAAATATAAATTAAGTATGCAGCATATGTTTAGTTGCACCATCACATACACTCTACTAATATTAATTTTATGGTGTAAAACAAAACATATTTAAAGCATAAATCGACCATACAGATTTAGTGTCTGTTTTGAATATGGAAATAAAAGTGACCAACCTGTGTCCCTCAGCTTCTCTGACAGCTCTCTGCTAAACATAATCATTGCCACTTTGCTGTCACCATAATTGACAGTACTCACAGGGTACGGCTTCTTCTCGTAATTAAGGTCGTCTACGTCAAGTGAAGAGGAGCGATGTCTCCTAGACGACACATTGACCACTCGACTTGGTACACTAGTCTTCAACAACCCTGGCCAGAAAAAAATTCATGGCGTAAAGTTGCAAATTCTGCTATCCAGTAGTTTTTTTTAATAAACATTCACTTTGTTTTCATTCACACTATTAATACATATATGCTGCATAACTCTTAACAATGATTTATTTATATTGATAAATTTAGTAGCCTTCATACTGGTGAATAATATTATACTTGCAGCTCAAGAAATTATTTTGAAATATGATCCCCTAACAACGAGGTTTCTTGAGGCTGGTAATGTGTAGTAACGCAGGGAATGGGACCCATCCTCCCCTTCTTTGGATTGAACCTGATTGCTGTCCATTCCCCAAGGCGCTCTCTGACCCATACGGTTCAAATGAATTAAATTATAATAAATACATGAACAAGAGTAACGTTTCTTTTATTCCAATACATCCAGTTCCCAAAGGTTCAGGAGCTGAATAATCTGTTGCCTGCGACACATACTTGTTGCCTGCGACACATACATGATGCCTGCGACACATACTTGTTGCCTGCGACACATACATGATGCCTGCTACACATACTTGGTGCCCACGATACATACTTGATGCCTGCAACACATACATGATGCCTGCTACACATACTTGGTGCCCACGATACATACTTGTTGCCTGCGACACATACATGATGCCTGCAACACATACTTGTTGCCTGCGACACATACTTGATGCCTGCTACACATACTTGATGCCTGCAACACATACTTGATGCCTGCAACACATACTTGATGCCTGCTACACATACTTGATGCCTGCTACACATACTTGATGCCTGCAACACATACTTGATGCCTGCGACACATACTTGATGCCTGCTTAACATACTTGATGCCTGCGACACATACTTGATACCTGCGAACACATACTTGATGCCTGCACACATACTTGATGCCTGCACACATACTTGATGCCTGCACACATACTTGATCCTGCACACATACTTGATCGACATACGATGCACACATACTTGATGCCTGCGACACATACTTGATAGCCTGCTGACACATACTTGATCCTGCACACATACTTGATGCCTGCACACATACTTGATACCTGCATGATCACATACTTGATACCTGCGACACATACTTGATCCTGCAACACATACTTGATGCCTGCGACACATACTTGATGCCTGCGACACATACTTGATACCTGCGACACATACTTGATACCTGCGACACATACTTGATACCTGCGACACATACTTGATACCTGCGACACATACTTGATACCTGCGACACATACTTGATGCCTGCGACACATACTTGTCGCCTGCGACACATACTTGATGCCTGCAACACATAATTGATGCCTGCTACACATGATGCCTGCGACATATACTTGGTGCCTACGACACATCAATTATTATTATAATCAAAAGCAAGCGCTAAACCCACTAGGGTCGTATAGCAACATGGGTGGAGAGGATGATAGAGGTAGAGAAGCGAAACATCAAGGTGCTGGATAGAAAGTTTGCTGGCACATACGTCAGGCACCGCGCCTGGTGAGTCCAGGCACCGCGCCTGGTGAGTCCTGGTATCGCGTCTGGCGAATCCAGGCACCGCGCCTGGTGAGTCCTGGTATCGCGTCTGGCGAGTCCAGGCACCGCGCCTGGTGAGTCCTGGCACCGCGCCTGATGAGTCCAGGTACGCGCCTGGTGAGTCCTGGCATCGCGTCTGGGGAGTCCAGGCACCGCGCCTGGCGAGTCCAGGCACCGCGCCTGATGAGTCCAGGTACGCGCCTGGTGAGTCCTGGCATCGCGTTTGGTGAGTCCAGGTACCGCGCCTGGTGAGTCCTGGCACCGCGCATGGTGAGTCCTGGCACCGCGCCTGGTGAGTCCTGGCACCGTGCCTGGTGAGTCCAGGCACCGCGCCTGGTGAGTCCAGGCACTGCGCCTGGTGAGTCCTGGCATCGCGCCTGGTGAGTCCTGGCACCACGCCTGGTGAGTCCTGGCACCACGCCTGGTGAGTCCTGGCACCGCACCTGGTGAGTCCTGGCACAGCGCCTGGTGAGTCCTGGCACCACGCCTGGTGAGTCCTGGCACCGCGCCTGGTGAGTCTTGGCACCGCGCCTGGTGAGTCCTGGCACCGCGCCTGGTGAGTCCTGGCACCACGCCTGGTGAGTCCTGGCACCGCACCTGGTGAGTCCAGGCACCGCGTCTGGTGAGTCCATACAATGAATCAGTTTTTATTTGGGTTGAAAATTTATGAGGACTTTGACCTCGGGAAATTACGGGATTCATTTAGTGTAAATAATGTACAGGGTGACCCAAAAGCCTGGCCACTTAGGCGAAATTGCATTTTTGTAATAACTGTACAGTAATTATAATGAATAATATCTTCAAGATGCTGTCCACCATTAGCGATGAAAAGTTCAACGCACTTTGCAAGACTCACATGAACACAGAACAGTGCGGGGAAAAAACTGAATATTAGTAATATTTTTTTGTGTCCAGACTTTTGGGTCACCCTGTATATATTTTAAATAAAATCTGGATATTTTACTGTTTTCCTTGAACTTGTTATTGTGATAAGTTTATTTTCTAGGGAGATTGTTGTGGCTTCTGAGTCTGTGGTGCATAATTCACATGTGTTATTTTATTAATCTGTGCGTTGAGACACCTATTGGTCTTAGTTCTCAGTAAATTGTATAAGTTCATTCCTTCCTAATTCTTTTATCGACCTCCCAGCCCATGCTCGGTCGCAGTGCTGCATGCGCCAAGTGCATTATTACGTGAGGAGTCTGTGGAGACAAAGAACTTTGTCCATGGAAGCAAAGAGGGAAATGTATGAGTTTATAATTATACGAACACTTTTATATGGGTGTGAAACATGGGTGGTGACTGTTGCAACAAGGAGAAGGCTGGAGGCAGTGGAGATGTCGTGTCTGAGGTCAATGTGTGGTGTGAATATAATGCAGAGAATTCGTAGTTTGGAGATTAGGAGGAGGTGTGGGATCACCAACACTATTATCCAGAGGGCTGAGGAGGGGTTGTTGAGGTGGTTCGGACATGTAGAGAGGATGGAACAAAATAGAATGACTTCCAGAGTGTATAAATCTGTAGTGGAGGGAAAGCGTCTGCAAATAGAAAAGATGAGCTTACGACGACGTTTTGATTCAACTTGGACCATTTACAGTTCACAAACGCTCCTCTCTCCTATGTACGGGATGTTTGTGTATAGCTTTAAATTTTCTGGTGTCCATTGAGAGAACTCACTCGACTACCTCGTCTTATGTAATCGCTCAAGCCAACTAGACTCTCTCAGGCCGTCAGGTGGCGTAAATCCCACTGTTAACCTCCCTTTCAACGGTTTTCTGTAATATTTATGTTCATATTTACCATTATTCGTTCTAGTGTTGGAATTCTTGTATATTTTTAAGTACCATATTTAATGATTTGGTGCAAGATCCCAGACACTACTCGGGCAATGGCTGATACGTTCCATCAGTGATATCATTTTACGTCATATTTGTCCTCTTGTCCGACCATGGCACAGAATTTGTCATAAACGATCTCTGCGCCAAGTTCGGTAATCATCAAGCCAGAGTGGCACCAGGCCATCCCGCCACCAAGGTTCTTGCATAGTGGCACGCAGGCCATCCTGCCACCAAGGTTCTTGCATAGTGCCAACAGGCCATCCCGCCACAAAGGTTTTTGCAGATCGCACACATTCTAAAATACTTTTAAGTTTTACATGCCACAATTAGCTCCTGAATGGAACACTTGAGATGACGTAATTTCATAACTTCAGTTCACCCTGGACTCCTGCAACAAGTTGATTAGTGAGTGTTTGCATGTGCAGTTTGTTCTTTGGATAACATTGTATCAATCACATCTGCTAGAAAAATGACAGGATGGATAATGAGAACCTTCAAAACTAGGGATGCCAAGCCCATGATGACACTCTTCAGGTCGCTTGTTCTATCTAGGCTGGAATATTGCTGCATACTAACTGCACCTTTTAAGGAAGGTGAAATTGCTGACCTAGAAAATGTACAGAGAACCTTCACAGCACGCATAACTATGATAAAACACCTCAATTACTTGGAACGCTTGAAGTTCCTAAACCTGTACACCCTAGAACGCAGGCGGGAGAGATACATGATCAGATACTAATCCTAGAGAGATTAGTACCAAACTTGCACACGAAAATCACTCCCTATGAAAGCAAAAGACTCGGCAGATGATGCAACATCCCCCAAATGAAAAGCAGGGAAGCCACTAGCACGATAAGAGACCACACAATAAGCATCAGGGGCCCAAGACTGTTCAACTGCCTCCCAGCATACATAAGGGGGATTACCAATAGACCCCTGGCTGTCTTCAAGCAGGCACTGGACAGGCACCTAAAGTCAGTACCTGACCAGCCGGGCTGTGGTTCGTACGTTGGTTTGCGTGATGCCAGCAGTAACAGCCTGGTTGATCAGGCCCTGATCCACGATGAGGCCTGGTCACAGACCGGGCTGCGGGGGCGTTGACCCCCGGAACCCTCTCCAGGTATACTCCAGGTATAAGGGTTTCCCATACGAGGTCTTTGAAGCGATAGTTATATATCCTACTTTAATTAGGTGGGTTGTATCCAAGACAAGATACCACGCTGAATTTAACAGCCACCACCACTGCCTCACTACGGCACATGCGATCTAAGCAAAATCAAAATGCATAACATCCACTTTAGTGTTTCAGCGTGTTTGTGATAATCTTATGAAAGCAACCGGTGCTTTCATGGTGACTCGAAATGCGTCTGCATGGGAAAATAAGATTAGTGATGGATGAAAGGCCTTGCTGTAGAATCATAGTAACGACAAGTTATATACAAGTTTGACTCTCAAAATTGCAATGGACTGGTGGCTAAAGCTCTCGCTTCACACACGGAGAGCCTGGGTTTGATTCCCGGCGGGGTGGAAACATTTCGACTTGTTTCCTTACACCTTTGTCATTTTTACCTAGCAGCAAATAGGTACCTGGGTGTTAGTTGAGGACCCCATTGGAAATAAGACAGACAGTCCTTGATGACGCACTGACTTTCTTGGGTTATCCTGGGTGGCTAACCCTCCGGGATTAAAAACCCAAATAAAATCTTATTTTATCTTATCTTATCTTGTAAACAAACCATACTCTCTGATCGTGGGTTCTATCCCCGCCCATGGTATGGTTTAAGTACAAGTTTCATGTTAAGGTTGTCGGTCCGTATCATGTGACCAAGTTCTTTTGCAGTAACAAAGACGATTTGAGGGAGACTAATAGAGGAACGACCAAGGAAGCGTACACCGACCACATGAAGTTTGTGGAAAATGATCAGGTTGAAGCTGCACTTGAAGAAAGCAGCGTCGAGACCACATGATCAGCCAGATGCTCCTTCTGACTACTCCACTTCTGCCTCTCTTCCACTTAACACTACTGATTCTCGTCTCCCTGTGAAGCATTCGTATGACCTCCATCGGGATTTGAACCCACGCCAGTGTGCAAGCCACTGGGCCAGCTGGCTACAGTAAGATTCATCCAACTGTGTATATTTATACACCATTGGGAGGTTAACATGGACCACCACTGTGACGACAAATTTAATTTTTTAACAGATGACTCTCCCGCCACTGTGATTGTGATGAACTGTAGCTCAAGTCCCCTCAAAGCCTCCATCATGACTCACGATGAATGTTGTTGCAGACAGTTGGCTGAGTGGCTTAGGGGAGGCACAACGCTCGCTGCACGCGTGAATTTTTTTTCGAGAAATCAATGTTCTATGATGTTCCTACATGGAATTATAGTCATTTATAACATGTATGGTGATGCCGCCACACTGAGCATGTCTGCTCACATGCAGTTCATTTTTGTATTATTCCACACCAAGTTGGGGGTGGTATTGCAATCTATTACTCTAATGAAATATCCTGTTGTAACACCACTTGTTATAGTGATGAATATGGAGAATATATTTTTGCTAATTTTACTGCACAAAACCTTAAGACTCCGATAACAATCAGGGCCATTTACCGGATGCCTCATGCAAACATCCCAAATTTTAGGAATAAGCTAAAAACGCTAATAACAAACAATCAAATGAACAAACACCACCTTATCTTAGCTAGAGACTTCAACATCAACCTTGGCCTACCAGATGACCAGCCAGTAACTGATTTCATCAACAATATGAACAACACACTTCTCATACCAACAATAACTAAACCAACCAGGCTCACTGAGACGAGTGCAACCATAATCGACCATATATGGACCAATATCCTAGCCCCCCTTAAATCAGGGATAATAACAGACAGCACTACAGACCACTACCCAACCTTCCTCTTAACAAACATTAGTAAACCACCACTAGAATACACCAAAGTTTCATTTAGACTCCATGACGAGGCCTCAATAAATAACTTCACAGCAGAGCTAGAGACGGTTGACTGGGCTATAGAATTCTCCAATGCCAAGGGTATCGATGATTGACAGAAAATTTTCTTAATAAATTACTTAGACTATACAACAAACATTGTCCTATAAAAATGAAACACATTACGAATAAACGGCTAGGTTGCCCATGGCTAACTAACAGCTTACTAAAATCCATTAACAAGAAACATCAATATGAAAAGCAATATAGACAGGGCTTCATACATAATTATTTTATTAAACACTATTCATCAGTTCTCACCAAACTAATAAAAAAAGCCAAACAATTGTACTCAGCAGATTCACTGAAACAAGAGGAGATATAAAAAAAGACCTGGAAAACACTCTCACAGATTCTGGGCACCCGCAAACTGAAAAAAAACTAGGGATATTGTCCTAACTAAACCAAACGAAGCACCACTACAGCCTATTGATACAGTAAACAAGATAAATGACTTCTTCTCAACCATAGGATCAAATCTTGCCAGTAAAATCCCAGATACCAACGCCCAAGCAAGTGATTACCTAGAAGGGAATTTCCCATCCTCCTTCTATCTTGCACCTACTGAACCCACTGAAGTCACCATGATAATCAAGTCACTTAAAAATAAATCAGGGAATCTGTCTCAAGTCCCACCATTATTTTACAAGCGAGCCGCCCATGTCCTTTCACATGCTATTTCATTACTTTTTAACTTTTTAAAAACTAGCACTTTTCCGACACTACTCAAAACAGCTAGGGTTACACCAATACACAAAGGTGCTGACCCCACAGACGTAAACAACTATAGGTCAATATCAAACTTACCGTTGGTATCCAAAATCTTCGAGATTATACTCGTTTATAACGACACAAAGCATACTCAACCCTTGCCAATTTGGCTTCAGAAAAAATAAAAGCACTAAAAATAAGGAATATCCATTAGGACTTTTTATTGACCTAAGGAAAGCTTTCGACATTGTAAACCACGGCATCCTACTCCATTAACTTAAGCACTATGGTATAAGAGGTCATGCACTTGCATATTTCAAATCCTACCTTACTAATAGGTATCAGTATGTCACCATTAAAGACACAACCTCCTCGACACGACCACTTGATACTGGAGTACCACAGGGAAGTGTCCTTGGTCCCCTGCTCTTCCTCTTATACATCAATGATCTTCCCAATGTATCACAACACCTGAAACCAATACTCTTTGCTGACGACACGACTTATGTCATCTCCCACCCAAATCTTGCCACGCTCAACACCATTGTTAACAACGAATTACTAAAAATATCTACATGGATGACAGCCAATAAACTTGCACTCAACACTGATAAGACCTTCTGTATTATGTTTGGTAACAGAGCAGGTGATGCACAATTAAACATTAAGATCAACAACACTCCTATTGCTAAACATAATGAGGGCAAATTCCTGGGCCTTTACCTCGACAGCAACCTGAAATTCAGCATTCATATCAAACACATAACAAAGAAAGTGTCCAAAACTGAGGGGATCCTCTCTAAGATACGTTACTATGTACCACAATCAGCCCTACTCACACTACTATTCCCTCATCTATCCCTACCTCACATATGCCATTTGTGCTTGGGGATCAACAGCAATTACCCACTTAAATCCAATAATAACCCAACAAAAAGCCGCAGTAAGAATTATCACGCAATCCAATGCTAGACAACACACCCCCCACTCTTCAAAGAACTAAACTTACTCACTGTTCAGAACATTCACACTTACTACTCTGCAATATACATTTATAGAACCATAAATTCCAACTTTAACCCTGGGCTAAAACACTTTCTTGACAGTTGTGACAGGACCCATAGACAATACCAGACACAAACATTTCTTTGACATTCCCAGTGTCCGACTAAATCTATACAAAAATTCAATGTACATAAAAGGGCCTAAAATCTAGAACTCCCTGCCTGAAAACTCTAGAACTGCAGACACAACCTCCTTTTTTAAAACCACCGTTAAAAAACATCTTATCTCACTTACGCACCCAACCGGTAGCTAACCACATGAAAACTACTTTATCTTGCACATATCCACAGCAAATTACACTTATTGATATCTGTGATTCCCCTTAATTTGCACATGACTGTAACCAAAATACTAATACAACTATTGCTTTATAATTCTTAAGCTAGTCATAAGTTTTCCTAAGACACTCCAATATAGAAAGTGTATAATAATAATAATAATAATAATAATAATAATAATAATAATAATAATAATAATAATAATAATAATAATAATAATTTATTTAGACATGATACAATGTTGAACTACATAGTTAGGTATAAATGAGGTGTACATGCCAAAAGGATTGTGGGCATTCTTAAAATTAATTAACAGTAGAATACATGGTAAAAAATTATGGTTCATAATTTACAAAATAAGTATAGTTGTGTATCTAAGTTGTAAAATTTGAATATAAGTTGAATATAATAATTTATTAATTGCAGCAATGCAAGTAATTGAATGAGATCAAACAAATTAAAACAATTAGTTGTATTGCAATTACAGTTTGTATGGTCATTATATAAGTTACACAGAGTACAAGAGAGTGAATTATTTTATTTGTTAATGTTATAGAAACAGTTAGCTCAGAATGCATTATTTATAACAGGTTTTACATTTAAGTGATTAATCAACTTTGTTGGGTATTGTGCACTTAGGTTTGGGTGAGAAGGTGGTTTTTTAGCATCATTTTGAATTGAGGTACAGGCAGGGTTTCTTTGGCAATCTCAGGTAATGAATTCCAAATTTTCGTGCCTTTTATATACATTTAGTTTTTGCATAGTGTTAGATGGACACGGGGAACATCGAGGAGTGATCTGTGTCTAGTGTTATGGTCATGTGTCCTGTTAAAGTTAGTAAGGAGAAGTTTGAGTGGTGGGTTAATATTTGCATAGAGTGTTCTATGTATGTAATAGGCACAGTAAAAAGTATGGATGTCTTGTATGGTGAGTCTACCTGGAGAGAATTCCAGGGGTCAACGCCCCCGCGGCCCGGTCTGTGACCAGGCCTCCTGTTGGACCAGAGCCTGATCAACCAGGCTGTTACTGCTGGCCGCACGCAGTCCAACGTACGAACCACAGCCCGGCTGATCAGGTACCGACTTGAGGTGCCTGTCCAGTGCCTGCTTAAAGACAGCCAGGGGTTTGTTGGTAATCCCCCTGATGTATGCTGGGAGGCAGTTGAACAATCTTGGGCCCCTGACACTTATTGTGTTGTCCCTCAACGTGGGCACCCCTGCTCTTCATTGGGGGGATGTTACATCGCCTGCCGAGTCTTTTGCTTTCGTAGGGAGTGATTTTTGTGTGCAAGTTTGGTACTAAGCCCTCGAGAATTTTCCATGTGTATATAATAATGTATCTCTCCCGCCTGCGTTCTAGAGAGTACAGGTTTAGGAACTTCAAGGGTTCCCAGTAGTTGAGGTGGTTTATCGCACTTATGCGTGCGGTGAAGGTTCTCTGCACATTTTCAAGGTCAGCAACTTCACCCGCCTTGAAAGGTGCAGTTAGTGTGCAGCAATATTCCAGCCTAGATAGAACAAGCGATCTGTAAAGTGTCAACATGGGCTTGGCATCCCTGGTTTTGAAGGTTCTCATTATCCATCCTGTCATTTTTCGAGCAGATGCAATTGCTACTTTGTTATGGTCCTTGAAGGTGAGATCCTCTGACATGATCACTCCCAGGTCTTTGACATTAGTTTTTCGCTCTATTGTGTGGTTGGAATTAGTTTTGTACTCCGATGAGATTTTAATTTCTTCACGTTTTCCGTATCTGAGTAATTGAAATTTCTCATCATTGAACTTCATATTGTTTTCTGCAGCCCATTTAAAGATTTGGTTTATGTCTGCTTAGAGTCTTGCAGTGTCTTCAACGGTAGACACTGTCATACAGATTCAGGTGTCATCTGCAAAGGAAGACACAGCACTGTGGCTTATATCCCTGTCAATGTCTGATATGAGGATGAGGAATAGGATGGGAGCAAGTACTGTACCTTGTGGAACAGAGTTTTTCACAGTAGCTGCTTCAGACTTTACTCTGTTGACTACTACTCTTTGTGTTCTACATGTTAGGAAATTATAGATCCATCTACCAACTTTTCCTGTTATTCCTTTATCACGCATTTTGTGTGCTATTACACCATGGTCACACTTGTCAAAGGCTTTTGCAAAATCTGTGTATATAACATCTGCATTCTGTTTATCTTCTAGAGCATCCAGGCATCCAGGACCTTGTCGTAGTGGTCCAGTAGTTGGGACAGACAGGAGCGGCCTTCTCTAAACCCATGCTGTCCTGGGTTGTGCAATTGATGGGTATCAAGATGGGTGGCGATCTTGCTTCTTATATATATATATATATATGTATATATATATATATATATATATATATATATATATATATATATATATATATATATATATATATTATATATATATATATATATATATATATATATATATATATATATATATATATATATATATATATATATATATATATATATATATATATATATATATATATATATATATATATATATATATATATATATATATATATATATATATATATATATATATATATATGCAAGACAACCGCTATGAAAAAATAGAAGAATTCCAAGCGCTTTCGTGACTACTCACATTATAAAGGAACTATAAAAGGAAACGTGAGAAGAAGGCTAATAAAGAGGCAGAATACACCTCACAGTCACATCACACTAACAAAGACAACACCTCACAGTAGCGTAACATCTCACGACTCTGTGAAGAGGAACATAAGAAAGGACCTGAAACTCTTCCCAAGAATTAAGATTAGTCCAATTTATCATTAAATTCTTCCCAAATTTTATTAATTATAAATGAATCCAATTTATATAAACCAAAAGAAATATTCATATTATTTTCATAGTGGTTGTCCTGCATATTTTTATATCACCTGTTTACTGTGATCTTTTTGCATATATATATATATATATATATATATATATATATATATATATATATTTTATATATATATATATCTTATATATATAAAATTTTATATATATATATATATATATATATATATATATATATATTTTATTATATATATATATATATATATATATATATATATATATATATATATATATATATATATATATATATAAAAATATGTTCACCTTCATACTGTTCTGTGTAAAATAGGTAAAGATGGAATTTCTTAAAATTAAGACCTTTTGAAACTTTTGAGTCACTCAGTTCCACAGGATAATGTAGTCTTTGGAGCCTTAATCGTAACGGATCTCCTCAGTTTATGTACCACACACCCAAACAAACCTACACATTCAGTTCGGAGTAACAATTGTGTCATTAATTGATAGATTTATTCTCCTAGGAAGGTCTAGGCAAGTTTGTACAGTTAGTAACTAATATTAGGATTATTAAGGCAACATTAGATACTAACAATATAGTTTTAGCACCTTGACATAGGTAGTTTAGGGTCCAAATAGACGAACATTGGGTTATATAGGCCAAAGAGAAATGGCAATCCCTTGCAGAGGTCAAGCAGTGTGAGATTCACGACGCATGACCTGCGTTCTTACCAGACCAGACTTCAACCAGAGAACAAGTGCTGCAACAGGCAGCATCCCCCACGTGACTTCCAACATCTGTCCTGGGGGCCCGGAGGAGATATCCCAAAGTACCGCGGATATCTTACTCCATCCAGACCCAATACAGTAGGACCTTACCTCTTTTCTTCTCAGTATATGGCCAGTTTTCTGGAGGAAATGTGTGTAGATTTTGTTGTGGGTCTTTCGTGCGGTCGGACGCATTTTAGCAGGTACCAGCGTCCCATTGTTGAGTAAAAGTCTGGAAGCTAGTGTCCCTTACTGTTTAGATATTGCTTGGAGGATATACCCTAGAGCTGGGGATTCTGAGTTAATACAAGACACTAATACCACTTAATTTTGCAGATTAAGGCTCTTCCCTACACATGGTGTTTGGAGGGGGTTATAGCTTAGGAAGACTAGGAGACACATTTCCACTCCATCAAGTAAGTTAAACCCTTTCATAATCGTGCAAGTAGTGGGGAATTCTTTCGGCTGCAGTTAGCTAGAAATTTGTCCCATAGCCACTTGTAAGTCTGAGAGAAGCGTCTCAGAGTGTCGGTGTCAACAGTGCTTGCCCAGAGTGCAGCTTACAAGAAGGCAGTCCCAAGACAAGTTTTTATAAGAATAACAAAATACCAAATAATTATTATTATTATTAGTAGTAGTAGTAATAATAATAGCAGTATTAGTAATAGTAGTGGTAGCATATAAGATTTATTTAAGGCATTCTAATGCTTATGTATTGCCATTCTTTTGTTTAAAATATTGCTACCTACAATTAAGACTTGTCAAAAAAAAAAAATGAACTTACTGATGGGGAGAGAGAGAGAGAGAGTGAGACAGACAGACAGACAGACATACAAACAGACAGAGAGAGAAAGACAGACAAAGACAGAATTATCCAAGGTATTCTTCGTCAGAGGAAAAGGTCAGCACAACATAATTTTCCTTGTATACTTAATACCAGGTCCATAAATATTGACGCCTAATATTAAATACAGAAGAGGACAACTCATCAACCAATCATCGCCTCTCTTACAACAAATGAGTGGGTAAGTATTCATTCATAACCATATACTGTTTATAACATCAAGGAGTTACTACATGTCTCCAACGTCTCTAATTCGTATCAAAGTACATATATTTACTTCTATGCTGGAAATGCTCTGCATACTAAGGGACTTTCTGCATGCACACTTAAATGTCACAACTCTGTACCTCTGTACACACATTGTATCATGATGAAAACATTAATCTTTAATCTTTAAAATCATAGTAAGAGAAGTGTGTACTAACCCAAGAGCAAGTTAGTAAGCAGATAGTGACCAAAGTAGTTGTTTGCCATCGTCAGCTCCAGACCATCTGCTGTTAACATCCTCTTTGCGTTGCCAGGTAAACTTGCGTTGTTCACCTGCCAAGAAAGTAAGTCACATAACACAGCGCCAGGATATTGTGAAACAATTTATTATGATTTATATTACTCCTGACGAAGCAATGGATGCAAAGATCTGGGAAATAAGAGAAGGAAACTGACCAAATACTTGTTTCCGTGGAATTATTAATATTCATATATATATATATATATATATATATATATATATATATATATATATATATATATATATATATATGTCGTGCCGATTAGGTAAAACTGGTCAATTAGCAAGAACTCATCTAAAATTAAGTCCTTTCTAAAATTTTCTCTTATACGTTTAAAGATATATTTTTTCATTTATGTTAATGTAAGAATTTATAATTTTGTACCAAGAGAAACTTTGAAAACCTACCTAACCTTATTACAACAAGCGCAATTTAATTTAGCCAAACCCAATTAAATATATTTTAGATACGTTAACATTAATTTAATAATAAACAAACACAATGAAATATTTTTTCGTTATGTTCAGAATGATTTTGGCGAATTATTGCATACACATATTTTCACTTGTCTTATATAGCAGGTGAGCGTTGCTATTTAAGCCAAAATCGCAAGTTTTACCTAATCGGCACGACATATATATATATATATATATGTCGACATATATATATATATATACATATATATATATATATATATGTCGTGCCGATTAGGTAAAACTTGCGATTTTGGCTTAAATAGCAACGCTCTTCTTGCCATATAAGACAAGTGAAAATTTGTGTATGCAATAATTTCGCCAATATCATTCTGAACATAACGAAAAAATATATTTCATTGTGTTTGTTTATTATTAAATTAATGTTAACGTATCTAAAATATATTTAGTTGGGTTAGGCTAAATTAAATTGCTATTGTTGTAATAAGGTTAGGTAGGTTTTCAAAGTTTCTCTTGGTACAAAATTATAAATTTTTACATTAACATAAATGAAAAATATATATCTTTAAACGTATAAGAGAAAATTTTAGAAAGGACTTAATTTTAGAGGAGTTCTTGCTAATTGGCCAGTTTTACCTAATCGGCACGACATATATATATGTATATATATATGTATATATATTTTTTTTTTTTATTAACACATCGGCCGATTCCCACCAAGGCAGGGTGGCCCGAAAAAGAAAAACTTTCATCATCATTCACTCCATCACTGTCTTGCCAGAGGGGTGCTTTACACTACAGTTATAAAACTGCAACATTAACACCCCTCCTTCAGAGTGCCGGCACTGTACTTCCTATCTCCAGAACTCAAGTCCGGCCTGCCGGTTTCCCTGAATCCCTTCATAAATGTTACTTTGCTCACACTCCAACAGCACGTCAAGTATTAAAAACCATATGCCTCCATTCACTCCTATCAAATACGCTCACACATGCTTGCTGGAAGTCCAAGCCCTCGCACACTAAACTTCCTTTACCCCCTCCCTCCAACCTTTCCTAGGCCGACCCTACCCCGCCTTCCCTCCACTACAGATTTATACACTCTCGAAGTCACTCTGTCTCGTTCCATTCTCTCTACATGTCCAAACCACCTCAACAACCCCTCCTCAGCTCTCTGAACAATCGTTTTGGTAATCCCGCACCTCCTCCTAATTTCCAAACTCCGAATTCTCTGCATTATATTCACACCACACATTGACCTCAGACATGACATCTCCACTGCCTCCAGCCTTCTCCTCGTTGCAACATTCATCACCCATGCTTCACACCCATATAAGAGCGTTGGTATAACTATACTCTCATACATTCCCTCTTTACTTCCATGGACAAGGTTCTTTGTCTCCACAGACTCCGAAGTGCTCCACTCACCCTTTTCCCTCATCAATTCTATGATTCACCTCATCCTTCATAGACCCATCCGCCGACATGTCCACTCCCAAATATCTGAATACATTCACCTCCTCCATACTCTCTCCTCCAATCTGATATCCAATCTTTCGTCACCTATTCTTTTTGTTATCCTCATCACCTTACTCTTTCCTATATTCACTTTCAATTTTCTTCTTTTACACACCCTACAAAATTCATCCACCAACCTCTGCAACTTCTCCTCAGAATCTCCCAAAAGCACAGTGTCATCAGCTAAAAGCAACTGTGACAACTCCCACTTTGTATTTGCTTCTTTATCTTTTAGCCCAACACCTCTTGCCAAGACCCTCGCATTCACTTCTCTTACAACCCCATCTATAAATATAATGAACAACCACGGTGACATCACACATCCTTGTCTAAGGCCCACTTTTACTGGGAAATAGTCCCCTTCCCTCCTACACACTCTAACCTGAGCCTCACTATCCTCATAAAAACTCTTCACTGCTTTCAGTAACCTTCCTCCTATTCCATACACCTGCAACATCTGCCACATTGCCCCTCTATCTACCCTATCATACGCCTTTTCCAAATCCATAAATGCCACAAAAACATCTTTACCCTTATCCAAATACTGTTCACCTATATGTTTCACTGTAAACACTTGGTCTACACACCTCCTACCTTTCCTAAAGCCACCTTGTTCATCTGCTATCCTGCTTTCTGTCTTACTCTTAATTTTTTCAATAATAACTCTACCATACACTTTACCAGGTACACTCAACAGACTTATTCCCCTATAATTTTTGCACTCTCTTTTGTCCCCTTTGCCTTTATACAAAGGAACAATACACGCTCTCTGCCAATCCCTAGGTACCTTACCCTCTTCCATACATTTATTAAATAATAGCACCAACCACTCCAAAACTATATCCCCACCTGCTTTTAACATTTCTATCTTTATCCCATCAATCCCAGCTGCCTTACCCCTTTCATTCTACCCACTGCCTCACGAACTTCCCCCACACCCACAACTGGCTCTTCCACACTCCTACAAGATGTTATTCCTCCTTGCCCTACACACGAAATCACAGCTTCCCTGTCTTCAT
>WNWK01011718.1:0-32500 GCA_009830355.1 Cherax destructor | reverse complement strand
ATATTCGTTTCTGGCTCTTCGGCTAATCTCTTTATTTTCCTGGGTCCTTTGTCTTCTGTACTTTTTCCATTCTCTAGTGCACTTAGTTTTTTACCTCCCTACACCTTTGGGTGAACCAAGGACTCGTTCTGGTCTTCCCGTTACTTCTGTTTCCCTTGGGGACAAACCTCTCCTCTGCCTCTTTGCATTTGTTGTCATATATTCCATCATTTCTTTTACTGGTTTTCCTGCCAATTCTCTCTCTCACTGAATGCTTGTAGGAAGTTCCTCATGCCTGTGTATTTCCCCCTTTTGTAGTTTCGTTTCTCCCTTCCTATTCCTGCTCCCCTCTCCACTTGTAGTTCAACTATATAATCAAAACATAGAACCAAATGATCACTAGCTTCAAGGGGCCTTTCATATGTGATATCCTCAATGTCTGAACTACTAGGTTCAGTCTTGCTGGATTATCCCCACCTCTCTCTCTGGTAGTGTCTCTAACATGTTGATGCATGAGGTTTTCCAGTACCACATTCATCATCTTGGCTCTCCATGATTCAGGACCTCCATGGGGCTCCAGGTTTTCCCAGTCAATCTCCTTGTGATTGAAATCACCCATAACTAGTAACTTTGGTCTCCTCATGTGGGCTCTTCTGGCCACCTCGGCTAGTGTGTCTACCATTGCTCTGTTGCTCTCGTCATATTCATCTCTTAGCCTTCTGCAGTTCTGTGGTGGGTTGTACATTACAGCAATTACCACCTTATGGCTCTCAGACTGAATTGTTCCTACTATGTAGTCCCTTTTGCCCATTCCATCCTTTCCTTCCACTTCCTCAAATCCCCACCAGTTCTTAATGAGCAGTGCAACTCCTCCTTCCCCTCTGCTCCCTATATCTTTCCTGAGGATTTGATATCAGAGTGGAAAGCTTGCATCTGTTATCATCCTGGTGAGTTTCGTTTCTGTGAGTGCTATTATGTCTGGGGATGTCTCCTTTATTCTTTCATGCCACTCCTCACATTTATTTGTTATACCATCTGCATTTGTATACCAAACCTTCAACTTCTTTTCTAATACCGTAGTCTGGGAGGTATGTTGGGGTTGGGAAAGTGGGAGACCTGATGAGGAACTGTGGGTGGTTGGTGTGAAGGTGGAGTTTGTAATGAGGTGGGTGGAAGCATTGGGTATGGCATGTGTGTTTTGGGTTAGATTGTTTGGCTGCATTGGGGTTGTCCAGATTGGGGGTCATCTGAAGGTGATTGTATTTGGGCTTCCTCATGAGTCTGGGTTCTCCTGTCCATCTCTCTTTCCTCCTTTTGTCTCTGTACCCTCTCTTTCAGTTTATAACTTTCTTCTCGTGTTCTGTCGCAGTTGAGATACACCCTCCAGTACTCTGATATATCCCTTAGTCTTGCTTTCTCCTGCAGAATCCTGTTTCGAGTCAATTCTGCCTTGAAAATCACTTTGACTGGCTGGATTCTTCCTCTTACAAACCCCCCTATTCTCAGAAAATTTGCCAGCTGAGTCATGTCATCTTCTCCTATTGTTTTCATGATGTTTTCAATCGCTTTTTTCCCCTTGTCTTCTTGCTTCGTAAGTTTCCCCTTCAACTTCCTGGAGCCCATAAACAAAGACTGATCTCTCTCTTTCATTCTCCTACTGCATATCCCTATGTATCCTATGATTCGATTTAGTTGCCTCCATTGCAGCTATCCTTTCTTCAATCTCTTCACTTTCTGTTATCCCTTGGCCCAGTGGCTTGTCGCTTTCCCTTCTTAACTTTCCCTGTGCACTGCTGTGGTCTGTTAGGGCTTCTATGTATAGCTTAGCTCTCCCTTTTACTACACTCCCCTCGATTGTTTCTGATGTGATCCTCTCTTTTTCTCGGGCTCCACGATGGTCTGATAGGGCCTCTGCATACAGTTTCACTCCGTTCTCTACAGTTCCCTTCTTTGTGTCTGAGGTAGCAGTTTCTGATACCATGTCCACATTGCTTTTTAGTTATTTAGGCTGTTTCAAATTTTTCAGCTCCTCTTCTAATCTTTGTATCTTAGCCTCTGCTTTTGTGACTTGCTTCTCCCACTTCCTGCTTTCTGCAGCTATCCTCTCCTCCATTTTCTTGCTTTCTGCAGCGATCATCTCTTCCATTTTCATGCTAAGCTCCTCTAGCTTCCTTCCCCACTCATGTTCCCTTTTCATGAGCTCTGCTGCCCAATCTTCCTTCGCAGACTCATCCTCCAGTCCCTTACTTTTCCGTCCTTCTCTCTGGCACCCCATATTTTTTAAGATGCCACAGAGTGAAAAACTATGTATTTCTGTGTGGTTGTTTTGTTGTGTGATTGCCTGAGTGTTTGTGTGGGGGAAGAGGGAGGGAGAGGAGAAACTGGAGACAGTGAGGAAATGGAACAGAATTGGGAGGGAGGGAGAGGAGAAAACTGGAGACAGTGGGGAAATAGAAGAGAGGTGGGGAGGGGAAATATGAGGAGAGAGTGGAGGAGGGGTGGAGAGAGAGAATTGGAGAGGGAGAGGGGGAGAAGGAGGGTGGGAGAGGGAGGGTTCAGGGAAGGGATTGGGGGAGTGGTGGGGGAGGGAGAAGGGGAAAGAGTCTGTGTGGGCAGGTATGTGTGTGTGTGTGTTAGTTTTGTGTGTGTGTGTGTGGGTGTCTCAGAGATAATTTCATTCTACTCCCCGTTTGGTGTACTAGCTATATCGTATTGTAACCACGAACGAATGGTATTTAATCACCATGAAGCGAGCCAAAACAACACAGGTTCGAGCCCTCGGCTAGTCACAGTGTTCTTATTGATTAAATACCACTCGTTCGTGGTTACAATACGATATATACTGCTTGTGGAGGCTAGTACACTAAACGGGGAGTAGAATGAAATTAGCCCTGAGGCAATCACCATCGTATGTCCTTGGATCACGGTACAACACCTAGCTCTGCTGGGTGCGTGATATTTGTAGGATTGGGTGGTCCTGTGGGTTAGAGCATCGTGTGATTTTCGCTCTCTGTGAGGAGGGCCAGAACAACACGGGTTTGAGCCCTCAGCTAGTCTTCAGGAAGAAATCCAATTACTCTTCTTCGAAGCCTTTTTATCCACTTCTCCTAGAGTATGTGTCCCACAATTCGCACCAGAGGTGGACCCCATCTATATATATATATATATATATATATATATATATATATATATATATATATATATATATATATATATATATATATATATAATATATATACATATATTATATATTATATATATGTGTGTGTGTGTGTAATCTGTAGACAGCAACCACCCAGGAAGGTAGTACCATCCTGCAAATGCCTGAGAAATGTAAACCCATAATTGTTTTACACTATGACAGGATTGCTGGTGTACTTTGTCTTATAAACACACAAGATAACAGGTAAATCTTGTTACTTATACTTACACTTAGGACACACTACACATACATGTTAGTTACCATTTTGTCCTAGGCACATGTCGATTTGACACTAGGCCTGTTGTATGTATGTGTGTGTGTGTGTGTGTTTGTGTGTGTGTGTAAGGAAACACTTTGAAATGTTTCCGCCCCGCCGGGAATTGAACTCGGGCCCTCCGTGCATCAGGCGAGAGCTTTAGCCATCAGGCCACCGGGGCGTGTATGTACACATATATGTATACGCATTCAATGGAGTTTTCTTCTACTTTCTTAATAGTTCTTGTTTATATTTATTTTCCTTTCGTCTCTATGGGGAAGTGGAAAAGAATCCTTCCTCCGTAAGCCATGCGTGTCGTATGAGGCGACTGAAATGGCGGGAATAATGGGTTAGTAGCCCCTTCTCCTGTATAAATTACTACAAATAAGAAAAACTTTATTAAGATGGGATGTTTTAATGTGGATGGATGTAGTATGGAATTTAAGATAGAGCTGATTGTCAATGTTATGAATAAAAAGAAGTTGGATGTCCTGGCTCTAAACGAAACAAATCTGAAGAGGGTGTGAAAGTTTCAGTGGGGAGAAATAAATGGGATTAGATCAGGTGTATCTGAGAGAGTTAGAGCTAAAGAAAGAGCAATCAATAATGTTGAAGGATCGGGTATGGCAGGAATAGAAGAAATTAAAATGTATAAATTCAAGGAATATAAGGATTAAAATAAGGGTCGGATGTGAAAACGGTTATACTAAGCGTTGAAAAAAACTTGGGAATGAATGGATTTGACAGTTACAATCAGAAGAGGAAACTTAGTAAATAGGGAGTTAGAAGTATTGGGAAGATGGAGGGAATATTTTGAGGAGCTGTTAAATGTTGATGAAGAGAGGGAGGCACTTGAACCATCCATTAGTGTAAGTAGGTCTTCGTCCAAAGGTTGGACAAGTGTTGAAGAATTCCTTGTATCAAAATCCCATGATGTTGCAGTGTCTGAAGGATGTGATAAATGGTTTTGAAAACCGTAAAGTTGAAGAATTGAGACACTTATTCAACATATGGGAATCTTTATTGAAGAAACGCCAGTGGCTTCGTCAGTCCAATACAAAGCAGAAAGTTGTAAGGAGAGGATGAGATCACAATGGATGGTCCCACTGTGATCCCGCCTCCTGCTTCCACTCACCTGACTAAAGTATATAAGTCATTTCTCCGGCCAAATGCTGTACTTTCTACAAGACTGATGGACTGAACACATCGATTCCAGGCTGAGGGACTGATTACCTCAAACTCCTCCTCTCCTTACACCTTTCTGCTTTGAATTGGATTGATGAAGCCGCTGTGTGGCGAAGCGTTTCTTCAATAAAGATTCCCATATGTTGCATAAGTGTCTCAATCTTCAACTTGTTGGTTTTCAAAACCATTCATCACATTTCTGTACTCGACTGAAGAAGCCTACTGTGTAGGCGAAACGTTTCGAAATAAAGATATCTAACTGTTGCACATGTTTCTTACTTACCAACCTGTCGGTATTGTATACGAAAGACTGCAATAACTGTGAACGAAAATACGTAGACCAGACAGAAATAGACCTGCTGATATGAAACATCAGACATCAAGTACGAAAAAAGAAAATTCAGCCATATTTCAACCCTTACAATTCATTTCTTCTTTATGCTTTCTATAGGTTTATTCAGACTTAATTAATATGTGAAAGTGTGTAAAGGGGTTGACTTCCTTACGTAGTCTCCGTGTGTAGGATGGCTTGAGTAAGTGTGCTCACCAGGATATGAGATGCGGTGTCTGTGTATGATACCTCAACTAACCAGGCAATGGAGTGCGGACTCTGTGTGTAGGATGCCGTCATTGACCTTATCAAAATATGGAGTGGGGTGTCCCGGCATTTGGTGCTTTGAGTGGACTTACCAAGATATAAAATGCATTCTCATTATTTAAGATAACTTGAGCGAGCTTACCAGGATATGGAGAGCAGGCTCTGTGCGTAGGATGCCTTCAGCAAACTTCCTGACGGAGGTCAGGTCTGAGGTGTCTAACTGCCTCACTACCACATCTGTGTTGCCTGTAGTCTTCTTGATGTACTCTGTAAATGATGGCAAGCTTGATTTTAAAACCGTCTTAACTAAAAAAGTAGAAACAAAGGCATTTACACGTTATACTGTCTTCATGCAAATAACACTGATATATTGCTCGCCACAAGGTGTGCTCAGTCCCACCCTGTTCAACATTCTTATGCAGGAACTTGTGAGTCTTTCCCTTTCATAGTGGTACGCAGCTCCTCAGCTGTGCTGATGATCTTGCACTCGTAGTGAATGGGAAAATAAATTTAGACCAACAGGCCCATAGAGCTTTGGACCTAGTAACTAGGCCTCAAGATCTCTGTCGAGAAATCTCTTGCAATGATGTTCAAGGGACCAGATCCTGTGAAAAGATTACATATTCAGGATATAGAAGTTGAGTTGACAGGCTCCTATCTATACTTGGGAATCTACGTTGATAAAAAGCTTGTTGTGTGGGGTTCTTGGAGATAAAGGTAGTCACAAGGAAAGTCACGGATGGATGGTAAACGCGTATATTAAGTAAGAGAAGTGCAGTACCCAGCGCCACAGACCTGTTCAGTTATACGCCTAGTGCGGAGTGAGAGAGAGGCCTCATGGTGCGGGTCTCTGACGTCACAAGTAACAAGGGATCACAAATGTAATACACTACACAACTATAACAATATGCTTCAGTACATATTACTGACAGCTCGGCCATGTTACGTATGACGTCTCGACATACAACTCTATAGACTGAACAGGGGGGTGATACTGGGGTGATTCTATACAAAGCAAACACATTTATAACTTAGAACTAATCAAGGAAATTATAACAGGATTAAATCGACTGAATAGATAGTAATAACTGATCTTACTATCATTGGTCTTAATATAATGGCTCTTAATGTAATTGTAATGGTTCTTGATTTAATTCGCAATGCATTGCATAATATTACAATTTCAACTGATAAAATCGATCGATCGATCTGTATTCATGCACTCTACAGATTCCGAGGAAGAATAAATATAATTACAAGGAAGAAATTTTAACACAAGATGGACTCAGTGCTCACAGTTCATACTGTTAAAACTCAGAACTCGGAGGGAACATGAATACACAAAAAAAATTATTTTCAGATACTGAACATCTGATACTAAAACACACAGTAGGTAAATTCTCTTAACTCAATCATCTAATTATACAGTCTATTTACATTTAACCCCAATTCTGCTAGGGTAAGATTTACATATGCAGAATAGTTATCATCTTTGGGTGGATCAAAATCTTTTGTAACTGACAACTCATGCCTAGGTTGAGGAACTTCTACATCAGTATTTACACAGGACACTTGAGGGTTTCTCAATACTTGTCGTGTACGCAAGGAGTAACGACAATCAGGCTGTTTCTCTGACTCACTATTAGAAGTCGAAGGTACAGGGTCAGACGGATTATTATTATCAGTCGCTACAGTCTGGTTGTCAGTGACTTCGTCTTCGTCACATACTAACTTCATATGGTTCAAATGCAACTCTTTATATTGACCAGTACTTAATTCTCTAACTTTATACTTATTGTCGTTAATATGTTCGACTACTCGATACGGACCAACAAACTTTTGGTCGAGCTTTGGCATTGCAGAAGTCCTATTAAAGTTAGTGAGCATCACTCTCAAACCTACTTTAATTTTAGTCGGCTTTGCTCGAGTATTAGTTACTCTGGTAAATTCTGCTATTGACTTATGAAGTGTTTCACGGATTCTTCTGAAAACACTCTGAGCTTGGCTGGTACGAGTTGCTAAGAAATCATCAAAGTTATAAGACAGTTTCAGATTAGAATACAGAAACTCATAAGGTAAATGCTTATCGACACCATACAACGCATAATGTGGCATATCACCTATAGAAGCATTATAGGCAGAATTTATTGCACACTGTACATCAGGTATAATTTCATCCCAGGTTGCACTATTGGGATTGACAGTGGCTCTCAAGACATCAAGTACTTTTTTTTTAGTTCTTTCTGCTAAACCATTGCTGGCAGGATGGTAGGGAGCAATGGTTGATTTAGTGATCTTATACTCACCTCCATTATCAGACACTAAGGATTTAGGAGTGGTATGTCTACAGATTATTCGTTCCTTAAATGCTTTAGCTACTGTCTCGGCAGTCTTATCTGGAATAGGAACTAACTCACAATATCTGGTGAAATGATCGACCATCACACACAGATGTTTATTGCCTTGTATCGTACAATGAAAATTAGTTAATAAGTCTATTGCAACTCTTTCCCATGGTTCACTGGTAGTGGGATACACTTGGATAGGATTGGGACCGTTGATATTACCTTTGTGTTTCATACAAACACTACACTTCTTAACATACTCGTAATATTAGTTGCCATACGAGGCCAAAAGTACTTCAATCTGGCTTGTTTAATAGAACGATCCATACCAGGGTGTGCAACACCTGGTGCATCGTGAACTAGCTGTAAGGCTACTTTCACTAGTGACTGAGGAATTACTAACTGGTTTACACGTCTACTAGGTTACGAATGCTTAGGCACTGATATCAAAAGCTTAACCATAATCCAAGTAAATAATATCATATTCTTTATCATGATCAACTGACTCAAAAGGTCAGTTCTACATTATTTAGTTTATAAACGCTAGAGTTATGTACATTCCCGAGTTTCAGAACTTTGCATTTGTCTACAGTGAACTTCATCTGCCTCATTTCAGACCATGAAAAGCTTATCAAAATCCTTCTGAAATACTGTGGCATGTTCCTCTGAATCAATGAACTTGCCCATTTTTTCATCGTCAGCAAATTTACTCATAGTTGTTATTCCCTCGTCAAGGTCATTAATGTATATTATGAACAACAATGAGCCTAAAACTGATCCCTGTGGAACGCCATTTGTGACTCATCTCCACTCAGATTTCACCCCATTTATGCAGACTCTCTGTTTCCTGTTAGTGAGCCATGACTCAATCCATGAGAGAACTATTCCCTGCTACTTTCTTTTAACAGTCTTTTGTGTGGTACTCTATCAAAAGCTTTACCATAATCCAAGTAAATAATATCATATTCTTTACCATGATCAACTGACTCAAAAGCTTTACTGAAAAAAGATCAGTAAATTAGCGAAGCAGGAACGGCCCCTCGTGAATCCATGATGAGTATTATTAATTAAATTATGCTTATCAAGATGGCTTCTTATGATATCAGCTATAATTGACTCTAATAATTTGCTTACTTTCAAAATTGGAGTTACATTGGCCATCTTCCACAAGTCAGAAACTACACCTGTTTGAAGGGATATATTAAAAATGTTAGTTAATGGTTTACAAAGTTCCATTTTGCACTCCTTAATGAAATGCAGCAACTACCCCAGTCACACTAGCTTAGCACATGTGCTAGCACATGTGCTAGCATGTGTGTTCAAGTAATTTGTCGTTCTTTCAAGAGTAATAAGTAACACTAGTGAATTTTCTCACTGCTTTAAGAAGTAACTTTATTTTCATTTTTTGCCATTGAATATTTTAATTGTTTTGTGCTGGTGATGGGGTGTGTTAACTGATGATGGGATGTGTTAACTGATGATGGGGTGTGTTAACTGATGATGGGGTGTGTTAACTGATGATGGGGTGTGTTAACTGATGATGGGGTGTTTTAACTGATGATGGGGTGTGTTAACTGATGATGGGGTGTGTTAACTGATGATGGAGTGTGTTAACTGATGATGGGGTGTGTTAGAGAGATAAGGTGTTTTTTCAACGGTAGTTTTGAATATGCTGGTTGAATCAGCAGTTCTGAAGATTTCGAAGTTTACCTGGAGAGGGTTTCTGGGCTCAACGCCCCGCGACCCAGTCTGTGACCAGGCCTCATGGTGGATCAGGGCCTGATCAACCAGGCTGTTACTGTTGGCAGCACGCAAACCGACGTACGAACCACAGCCCGGCTGGTCAGGTACTGCCTTTAGGTGCCTGTCCAGTGCCTGCTTGAAGACAGTCAGGGGTCTATTGGTAATCCTTCTTATGTATGATGGGATGCAGTTGTAGAGTCTTGGGCCCCTGACACTTATAGTGTTGTCTCTTATCGTGCTAGTGGCACCCCTGCTTTTCATTGGGGGGATGTTACATCGTCTGCCGAGTCTTTCGCTTTCATAGGGAGTGATTTTCGTGTGGAAGTTTGGTACTAATCCCTCAAATTCAAATTAAAATTAAAATTCTTTATTTCTGATAATATTAGAAAGTGGGGTTTACATAACTTATGGTATTAGTGCATATTATAAAATATTTATTACAAGAAGGCCACTGGTGCTAGGCCTGTACACGCGTCCGTCTTGTTCCGTGTTTTTTCGTGTTTTTCGCGGTCTCCTTTACGTGCTAGAACCTTAAAACTGTGCCAGTGATCTTATAAGGTACATCCCTCCAGTGCTCGCAACAAACCAGGCAGAAAAGAGTTATACAGAGTCAAAAACAAGGGAATTAGTGTGCCAGAACATAGTGCCATAAAGCCAGAGGGGAACTTAAGTGCCGTGTGAAATAACAAAACAGAACGTTTATTTGTCAGAGGAAGGAAAGTCTCCCTGAAAATAGGGTGAAGATAAATCTGTATAGTGAATATATCAGTGGTGCCGTAGTATACAGATAAGTTAATAGATGTTAAAGTGAAAACAAAGGCGGAAGTGTAGGCCTAACGAGTTTCGTGTTTGAAATCAGTTGGCAGCGGCCGCCGGGTCCTTACCACGCAAGTCATGTATTGATAATTTTAAACTGTTAGTATACCTGACCAAAATCTAGTGATTACATCGATATAAAAATCTATGAAATACGAAAAGGGGCACAATCCTGAGGAAATACGTAATTTGTCCAGCTGAAAAATACGATAAACAGTGTCGAGTTGTGAGTTGTCAGTGAACGATTTCACCAACATAAGTCCGTATATCTTCCAGTCATCATAGAAAAAACAGCAGTGTTGTGGTGTAGGAAAAAAAAATAACCAAACCCAGTAGAGTGAACAATAAGTGCACGGAAACCCAGGTGTTAAAGCGGGGTGAGGTTTACCAATTTGCACCAATTGCCCTAGACAACCATTCAAAGGACTTCAACCGTTCCCAGTAATTTAGGTGCTTTATCGTATTTATGTGTGCCGTGAAAGTTCTTTGTACACTCTTCAGGTCAGCAATTTCGCCAGCCTTGAAGGAGGCAGTTGTTGTACAACTGTATTCCAGCCTAGAGAGAACAAGTGATTTGAAGAGAATCATCATAGGCTTGGCGGGCCTAGTTTTGAATATTCTCAATATCCATCCTGTCACTTTTCTTACAGATGCGGTAGATTCTGTTGTGGTCTTTGAAGGCGAGATCCTCTGACATTATCACTCCCAGGTCATTTACATTACTTTCTCGTTCTATTGTATGGTTAGAATTTGTTGTATACACTAATACAGTTTTAATTTCCTCAAATTTTCAATATCTGAGTAGTTGAAATTTCTCTTCATTGAACTTCATATTATTTTAAGTGGCCCATTTGGAAAATTTGGTTGATGTCCGCTTGGAGTCTTGTGGTGTCTTAGATGGAGGACACTGTCATGGCAATTCGGGTGTCAACCACGGATGGATACACTGTATGAGCTTTAGGAGCCCCACATCCACCCAAACAAACACAAGATGGCAGAGGCTGTGAGTTTGTGCATGCTAATTGATATATTTACCCTTCAAGGAAGGTCTAGGTAAGTTTATACAGTTAGTAACTAATATTAGAATTAGTGAGGTAACCTTCGGTATTAATAATGTAACCTTAGACCTTAACATAGGTAGGCTTAGGTCCTAATTTAGGTGAATATTAGGTTATATTAGATAAGATGAACTGGTAACCCATGCTTGAACAAAGGCAATAGAGGGTCAGAGAGACACTGGCACCTCCTTCTGGGATGAGACACCATGGTGACGATAGGTGCTGGGAGCTACAGCTGGGTACCTCCACGTGTCTGCATACACTTGGCCTGTGGTACAGAGAATCATAGAGGCTTCCTGAAGTACTGTGGATATTCATCTCTTTCCAGGCCCCTAGCATAGTTCGCCAATGATATTCTAGGGAAAACATGGGTTATTTGAACTGTGGGTAATGAACAGATGGACGCCCACAGACTAGTACGTTTACGGGCGTCTCCTCTTAAGTATTAGTCTAGAAGCTAGTGTCACTTAGTGCATAAATATTGCTTAGGGAATACCCATTGAAATCAGGGATTTCTAAGGTGCAGGCAGGGATACTAATACCATCTGAATACTTGCAGGAATAAGTCCTTCACTGCACGTGGTGTTTTGAAGAGAGGGACCAGAGGTATCTAGATAGCTGGGGTAGAATCAGGGGATTTCTAGTAGCATATTCTCCACCACCAAGTAAGTCAGTCCTTTATTCGTGTATGTAGTCAGGAATTTCTTGTAAGATCAGTAGCATATGGAAATGTGTCCTAAAGCCACTTGTGAGACTGAGACGACTAATCTCAGGGTGTCTGTGTCAACAGTACTTGCCAGGGTGAGCAGCTCACAAGGAAGCAATTCATACTCAATTTCCAGATTGGTTCTTCGAAACCGAGATGTGAATAGCTGGTTTAGCAGACAGACTGGTCTTAACTCAGCTAGGCCAGTTATGTACCAGAGATTAACAAAAGTTAGGTTAAGTTAGCTCACAGCTGGGCCCAGAGACTTACACAAGTAAGGCTAGGCTAAGCTAACTACTCACTTAAGTTTATTATTTACAGTGATTTACAAGCAGGCCAGTAAGCTAGTTTAGCTTGTAAATCTAATTATTTACTATAATTTACAGGCAGGCCAGAGTAGGCCAGCTGAGCTTGTGAATTTAATTATTTACAGTGATTACAAGTAAGCCAGGGTAGGAAACTTGCATGTTTAATTATTTACAGTGAATTTGCAAGGTAGCCACAGTTAGGATAGGCCTCTGCAATATTTACAACAATTATAACAGTTAGGTCAGATTTAACCTAGTTAATATTTACAGTGAATTACAAAGCCAGATTTAGGCTATAGTTGCATACTAATTTCAACAGTTATATAAAGTTATGTTAGGATTCACCTTATCCAATTAACCACTGTGAATTAAACAAGCTAGGCACAGTTAGACCACGTTATTTACACAACATTATTTACTTACTGTATCATAAGTTGAATTGCTGAATTTATTTGTGCTAACCAAGTGAATTTTAATCTTGCAAAGACTGCATTTGTACTGGGTGAATTTTATTGTCATTGGCTCATATTAATGTGTGATCGTGATTTGCACCAGAGGCTAGCTTAAGTCCTGTAACTATTTACTGGCGTTGTACAGAAATTGCTAGGTTAAGCTGTCTTAACAACGATATAAGTTGAGTCATGTTGAGGGTGTATATTTGATTCAGAGTCAAGTCAATATATGATAAAGAAAATCGTTAAGCTCATCTAAGAGCTTCGAGACTTGTTTGTTCTTACCTAATTTCCGGTCGTGCTGTGGGGTAGGCTAATTAAGGTATAACTAGCGATCTAGCGCCGAACTCTAACTATAGCACAACAATGATGGATGAGAATCAGAGTCCATTTCAGTGTTAAAAAAGTTAAAACTGTCAGTGGCTGAATATAAAGGGCATTCAAACAGAGCACGCAACAGATGTAGGGCTACCAGTCAACGCAGAAATGTAAATTGAAATGACTTTCAAGGCTGTTTGAAGCTTTTAGGAGAAAAATGAAGACCTACGAGCAAGTATTGTCAGCTTACGAGCAACAGGCTATTGACGATGATGAAGCCCATGATAGTCTCGAGAAAGCTCAGGATAAATTCTCCAAAGATGATGAGTGTCATGAGGAGATGAATGCGTATAATGATAAATTAAAGTATGGCACATACTCACCATATTGGCGACTACTTCGGGCTTGTCTTTGCTCTCCGCCCTTTCTTAAGGCTTGCTCTCCTTAGCTTGGGCTGGCCTGGTATCATTAGAACAGCGCACTATGGTACTTATCTTTCTGACAGCCTCATCACTCACTGAACTGGATGTTACAGTCCTTGGCAAAGTGTTCCCCACAACACTTGAAACAGTCTCAACTTCCTTAGTCACTGGAGTCTTTGGTCATGGGTGGTGTAGCTCGAACACCATGAACTAGCATGCTTCCCTTCACAGAACACACACAGTCTTGTTCTGACCGTCTTAGTGGCTCCTCTCTTGGCTAATTTGGTTGGGGACTTGTCCTGGGCATAATATGTGCCGACCCTGGTAGGGGGCACTTTAGATCTGTCTCTCGAGTGTCTGGGGTGGTGGACGGATTTCCCTTTGGTGGGAATTTTCTCCCCTGTGCTTAGGTGAGACATGAGATCTACCAGCCCATCAATAATCTGTTGTATCGTGAATCAGTTCGTCCAGTGTTTTAAATGTAACTCATGCACTGTATTGCTAGCCAGTTTTCTCTGAATCTCCTGGCTGACGAACCAGTCATGGAAATCTTTAAGGCTCTTTGTCAAACTCATAACTTCAATGCGGAACTTCTCTAAGCTCCGACGATCATGATGACAAGTCTCTAAATCCAGCAACCAACACCATGGCTATCTTTATCTCCTCAGTATTGCCAAACATATCCTTTAATTAACCCTTGGCTTGTTGATAATTTGCATCAGTGGTTTGGTAGTGCCAGACCAAGTAAATACTGTAATTTGATGGCATCTGACAAATCGTTTCTTTCGTCTATCTGGGCTTTAAACTGATCCCAGAAACCAATGTACTCTGTTAAGGTTTCGTGAAACGTTGGTAAATTCAATAGGGGCAATCTGGGCAACATATTAACAGGCGTGTGGCTGCTCATGGTCCCGGCAGTGTTAGTCACCCTACTTGGCATACTAGCCATAAATGCCTTTAATTTCTCATTATACGCATTCATCTCCTCATGACACTCATCATCTTTGGAGAATTTATCCTGATCTTGCTCGAGACTATCATGGGCTTCATCATCGTCAATAGCCTGTTGCTCGTATGCTGACAATACTTGCTCGTAGGTCTTCCATTTTTCTCCTAAAAGCTTCAAACAGCCTTGAAAGTCATTTCAATTTACATTACTGCGTTGACTGGTAGCCCTACATCTGTTGCGTGCTCTGTTTAAATGCCCTTTATATTCAGCCACTGACAGTTTTAACTTTTTTAACACTGAAATGGACTCTGATTCTCATCCATCATTGTTGTGCTATAGTTAGAGTTCGGCGCTAGATCGCTAGTTATACCTTAATTAGCCTACCCCACAGCACGACCGGAAATTAGGTAAGAACAAACAAGTCTCGAAGCTCTTAGATGAGCTTAACGATTTTCTTTATCATATATTGACTTGACTCTGAATCAAATGTACACCCTCAACATGACTCAACTTATATCGTTGTTAAGACAGCTTAACCTAGCAATTTCCTGTACAACGCCAGTAAATAGTTACAGGACTTAAGCTAGCCTCTGGTGAAAATCACGATCACACATTAATATGAGCCAATGACAATAAAATTCACCCAGTACAAATGCAGTCTTTGTAAGATTAAAATTCACTTGGTTAGCACAAATAAATTCAGCAATTCAACTTATGATACAGTAAGTAAATAATGTTGTGTAAATAACTTGGTCTAACTGTGCCTAGCTTGTTTAATTCACAGTGGTTAATTGGATAAGGTGAATCCTAACATAACTTTATATAACTGTTGAAATTAGTATGCAACTATAGCCTAAATCTGGCTTTGTAATTCACTGTAAATATTAACTAGGTTAAATCTGACCTAACTGTTATAATTGTTGTAAATATGGCAGAGGCCTATCCTAACTGTGGCTACCTTGCAAATTCACCGTAAATAATTAAACATGCAAGTTTCCTACCCTGGCTTACTTGTAATCACTGTAAATAATTAAATTCACAAGCTCAGCTGGCCTACTCTGGCCTGCCTGTAAATTATAGTAAATAATTAGATTTACAAGCTAAACTAGCTTACTGGCCTGCTTGTAAATCACTGTAAATAATAAACTTAAGTGAGTAGTTAGCTTAGCCTAGCCTTACTTGTGTAAGTCTCTGGGCCCAGCTGTGAGCTAACTTAACCTAACTTTTGTTAATCCCTGGTACATAACTGGCCTAGCTGAGTTAAGACCAGTCTGTCTGCTAAACCAGCTATTACACATCTCGGTTTCGAAGGACCAATCTGGAAATTGAGTATTAATTGCTTCCTTGTTAGCTGCTCACCCTGGCAAGTACTGTTGACACAGACACCCTGATATTAGTCGTCTCAGTCTCACAAGTGGCTTTAGGACACATTTCCATATGCTACTGATCTTACAAGAAATTCCTGACTACATACACGAATAAAGGACTGACTTACTTGGTGGTGGAGAATATGCTACTAGAAATCCCCTGATTCTACCCCAGCAATCTAGATACCTATGGTCCCTCTCTTCACA
This sequence comes from Cherax destructor, assembly GCA_009830355.1. Classification (NCBI taxonomy): domain Eukaryota; kingdom Metazoa; phylum Arthropoda; class Malacostraca; order Decapoda; family Parastacidae; genus Cherax; species Cherax destructor. The sequence goes on along the minus strand of WNWK01011718.1, from coordinate 16,589 downwards.
ACACCACGTGCAGTGAAGGACTTATTCCTGCAAGTATTCAGATGGTATTAGTATCCCTGCCTGCACCTTAGAGATCCCTGATTTCAATGGGTATTCCCTAAGCAATATTTATGCAGTAAGTGACACTAGCTTCTAGACTAATACGTAAGAGGAGACGCCCGTAAACGTACTAGTCTGTGGGCGTCCATCTGTTCATGACCCACAGTTCAAATAACCCATGTTTTCCCCAGAATATCATTGGCCAACTATGCTAGGGGCCTGGAAAGAGATGAATATCCACAGTACTTCAGGAAGCCTCTATGATTCTTTGTACCACAGGTCAAGTGTATGCAGACACGTGGAGGTACCCAGCTGTAGCTCCCAGCACCTATCGTCACCATGGTGTCTCATCCCAGAAGGAGGTGCCAGTGTTTCTCTGACCCTCTATTGCCTTTGTTCAAGCATGGGTAACCAGTTCATCATATCTAATATAACCTAATATTCACCTATATTAGGACCTAAGCCTACCTTTGTTAAGGTCTAAGGTTACATTATTAATACCGAAGGTTACCTCACTAATTCTAATATTAGTTACTAACTGTATAAACTTACCTAAACCTTCCTTGAAGGGTAAATATATCAATTAGCATGTACAAACTCACAGCCTCTGCCATCTAGTGTTTGTTTGGGTGGATGTGGGGCTCCTAAAGCTCATACAGTGTATCCATCCGTGGAATTTTTTGAGAGACCAAATAAATTTCCACACAGGTTTGCCAGAATGGAACTTTCTTCCTCAAGATGTTGTTGCGGAACCCTGTGCCTTCCAACGTGTTCCTATCTGATTTTTGTACACAAATAATGGTGACATATGCAGGATTTGTGGGGCGTACGATCATGTGGCACTGGCAATGTATCCCCATGGTGTGTACAGGTCGGTCATATCGGAGAGGGAGAGTGTGGTACAGGCAACGGACCCACATGGTTGCCATGGACACTCTGGGGTGTGGAGTGATGAGACGATGATCTCGGATGGTAAGCTGGATGGTGATCATCAGATTGTGGAAGCGGTGGAACATTTGGACGTGGGGCATGGTCGAGGGCGAGTGAGGAATTGAGAAAAGTGTTTCTGAGTATGTTTCATCTTGGGGAGGGGTAAATATCAGCGACATTGGTGGAGGGATCGCAAGTCACATCGTGTATGTCAGAGGCGGTGGGGGTGGAGGAGGCAACCCTTGCACATGACGAGGGAGATGTGCCCAAGGTAGGAGTTTGTTTAGTGGATGATGGAGGTGGAGGTACATGGGGAGGCAGAGCTGGAAATGTGTGTCGTGGAGGATGTGGGTACGAAGAAAAGAGCGGCGACAGATTGGATTTGGATGATGTCTTGATGCCTGCCCAAAGGCTGGGAAAAAAGTCATGGGTGGAGGTGGCCAAGGGTACAGGGAGTGAAAGAAATAATAAGGAGGAGCTAAAAAATTCGCAGGAATGGGGGCTTGGGGTGAGGAGTAAAGTGAGGCATACAAGTAAGGCTGCAGATGCAAAAGATAGCGTCAGGCAACGTGGAAGAATATCTTAACTGTTGGCCTTCAGTGTATGATGATCAATGTGAATTTTTATGTGTAAAGGCAAAGAGTGATTGGTTTGGTAGGTTTATACATTGGTATCGTGTGGATGTTGTATTTCTCCAGGGGCATAATATTAGGGAGGTTTGGGATTTTGTGGTACCTGGTTATGTAGTATACGCGGTACCTTCTATGCATTTAAAAGGGGGAGCAGCCATTTTAGTAAGTGAAGCAAGACCGTTTGTATATCACCATAGTGAAAATGAAGGGAATGGGAAAGGGGTCTGAGTAGATGGGAGCTGGCAGAATGATCCTATGTCTTTAGTATGTGTGTATGCGCTGGCGGATGGGGATGTACCGGTTAAGAATGCATTTTTAGGGAGAAGTTAGACTGGACTTGTGTAATTAGGAGGGAAGATGATGCACCGAGGGGGGTAGGGCATTATTTGCCAGTGTTGAATGAACTGGTGGATGATGTGAACTTGAAGGATGTGTGTGATAGGACTATGGCTGTAATGGATCATACTTTTGTGAGTGGGGGTTACGGGGCACATTTAGACCAGATTTATGTAATTTCTTGTGTGAAATTATGTTTGATGAGTACTGTAACAGCAGATTATTCTGATCATAGGGCGGTTCTTACTGAGGTGTGGGGGGGAGTCTTTGGCCTTGAGACACAGGGGGTATTGGAAATTAAATACAAGGGTGCTGAGTGATGGGGAGGCGGTGGTGGGCTTTGAGTAGTGATGGAGTGGGGAGCGAGAGGAGGGAGGGGGTGGGGGGAGTTGGTTTGTCGGTGGAATGAGGTGGCCAAAACGGCGATACATAAGTTTTATGTGGGTGAGGGAAGAAGGGTTAATAATATGAAATATGGGCTAGCAAATTATTATGAGGACAGACTGAGGCAATGTCATAGGCAGGGACTGTGACGGGGGTGTACACTGTGGATGAAATTGAAGGAATGGGTTAGGGGCATCAAAAATGAGCGTTTTAAAGTGGTGATGGTCCAGGCGGCAGTAGAGGTGTTATGGGGAGATAAGCCTTCAGCTTGTGTTTTGAGGGGGAAGCAGCAGAGAAGAATTGTGACTACCATACTGAGCTTGGAGGTACATTGTGAAGTCAGGGGCTTCAAGAAGGGGCAGGTTCTACACAATACAGAGACAATGGGTGTGTTTGCTGATAGGTGGTAAGAGAGTTTTTGGGGTGGAAAAGGTGTGGGGGAAGGAAGTATGTGAGTATGTGAAGTATGTGAGGGAATACCATGCAACCTGGGGCAGAGTGACAGGATGGCATTGGCAAGGGGTGATTGAGGAGGGAGAAATTTGGAGTGCCTTAATTGCACCCCAGGAGGCAGCTCAGATGAAAATTCACACACACACACACACACTGGACAGGCTGCAAGCCTGGTCCAGCAATTGGCTCCTGGAGTTCAACCCCACCAAGTGCAAAGTCATGAAGATTGGGGAAGGGCAAAGAAGACCGCAGACGGAGTACAGTCTAGGGGGCCAGAGACTACAAACCTCAATCAAGGAAAAAGATCTTGGGGTGAGTATAACACCAGGCACATCTCCTGAGGCGCACATCAACCAAATAACTGCTGCAGCATACGGGCGCCTAGCAAACTTAAGAACAGCATTCCGACATCTTAATAAAGAATCGTTCAGGACCCTGTACACTGTCTACGTTAGGCCAATACTGGAGTATGCAGCACCAGTTTGGAACCCACATCTAGCCAAGCACGTAAAGAAGCTAGAGAAAGTGCAAAGGTTTGCAACAAGACTAGTCCCGGAGCTAAGGGGTATGTCCTACGAGGAGAGGTTAAGGGAAATCGACCTGACGACACTGGAGGACAGGAGAGATAGGGAGGACATGATAACGACATATAAAATACTGAGATTAATTGACAAGGTTGACAGAGACAGAATGTTCCAGAGATGGGACACAGCAACAAGGGGACACAGTTGGAAGTTGAAGACTCAGATGAATCACAGGGATGTTGGGAAGTACTTCTTCAGTCACAGAGTGGTCGGGAAGTGGAATAGCTTGGGAAGCGATGTAGTGGAGGCAGGTTCCATATATAGCTTTAAGAAGAGGTATGATAAAGCTCATGGAGCAGGGAGAGAGAGGACCTAGGAGCGATCAGCGATGGAATGCTGCAGTTTTCCTCCTTTCTTATGTTCTTATGTTCTTATGTTTTGAGGCCTAGTTCCTAGGCCTTTCGTGTATCCCTATGCTCTTGCACTACCGTCCACAGGGTGGGTATAGAATGCACAATAAACTAGCAGCTTCGGCTACAAAAATATAAAATTGAAAATGCAGCTGCAGGATCATGGCTCAGCATGTATACATACGTCGTTGGAGGTCTATTAAAACAGAGCCATGAATCTCGGGACTTTGCATCTGTAGAGCGCATCTTCAATAATGTGTAACGAATTTAGTTTTTCTCCAGAAATTCTAAAGGTCAAGACAGACTACACGCTTACTAATGTCAATTTAAAAAAAATCGCAGAATCTCTAGAGCTATATAGAAATTTACACCAAAATTACTGATAATTTTGCTGGTAAACTAAGAAGAATTAAATTTAACTATGTTGGCAATAACAAGTTAGATCAAAGTTTACGTTGCTGCTTTCTATTATATTTGTTAAATAAATCACTAAAAAAAATTATTAATATTCTTACTTCAGTTTTATCAAAAAACTTAACAGTGGCATTTATACTAATAATATTTTTCGGGTAGCCGACTTTATGGGGCTGAGAAATTAGACTATGGGTCAGGTAGGTGGTTTTGGTTGCCAATATGACGTTTTCCAGAGCGTAGTTCCAGCTGCCCAGACAACTTTTGTTCCAAGTAGGGAAATTAGATCTAATAAAAATGATCCTAAATGGATGAACAATAGATTAAAACATCTCATTGGTCAAATATATAGGCATATATAGGCGTATCAAAAGAGGGGATGGACAGATAAGAAATCAATATTTTCAATTAAAGAGAGAAATAAAAAAAAGGAATAAGAAAAGCAAAAAGGGATTATGAGGCTAAGGTCGCAAGGGATTCGAAGACTAACCCAAAAGGGTTCTTTCAGGTATACAGAAGTAAGATTAGGGACAAGATATTCCCACTTAAGAGTAACTCAGGACAGATCACGGACAGTGATAAGGATATGTGTGAAATTTTCAATACTTACTTCCTCTCAGTTTTTACTCAGGAAGATACTAGCGGAATTCCAGAAATAATAAATTATGTTGAACAGGAAGATAATAGACTATGCTCGATTGGGGTAACTAGTGACATGGTCCTCAGACAAATGGAGAAATTAAAACCTAACAAATCGCCAGGCCCTGATGAACTGTTTGCAAGAGTTTTAAAGGAATGTAAAGAGGAACTTAGCAAACCTTTGGCAAATCTTTTCAATATATCACTACAAACTGGCATAGTGCCAGACAAGTGGAAAAGGGCAAATGTAATACCTATTTACAAGGCAGGTGACAGGTCCTTAGCTTCGAACTATAGACCAATAAGCCTTATCTCCATAGTTGGTAAATTTATGGAATCAATAATTGCCGAGGCAATTCGTAGCCATCTTGAAAAGCATAAATTGATTAATGAATCTCAACACGGTTTTACTAAGGGGCGTTCCTGTCTTACGAATTTACTAACTTTTTTCACTAAGGTGTTTGAGGAGGTAGATCATGGTAATGGATATGATATTGTGTATATGGACTTCAGTAAGGCTTTTGATAAAGTTCCACATCAGAGGCTACTGAGGAAACTTAAGGTACACGGAATAGGAGGAGAAATTTTTTCCTGGGTAGAGGCATAGTTGACAAATAGGCGGCACAGAGTTTGCACAAATGGAGAGAAATCAGAATGGGGGCGCGTCTCAAGCGGTGTTCCACAGGGGTCAGTTTTGGGCCCCCTGTTGTTTACAATTCACATAAACGACATAGATGAGGGAATAAATAGTAACATAAGTAAATTTGCTGATGACACCAAAATAGGCCGTCCAATTCATTCAAATGAAGACATTAGAGCACTCCAGGATGATTTGAATAGACTGATGCAGTGGTCGGAGAAGTGGCAGATGCAGTTTAATGTAAACAAATGCAAAGTTCTAAATGTTGGGCAGGACAATAACCATGCCACGTATAAGCTGAATAATGTAGATCTTATTACTTGTGAATGCGAGAAGGATTTAGGAGTTCTGGTTAGTAGTAATCTTAAACCAAGACAACAGTGCATAAGTGTTCGCAATAAAGCTAACAGAATCCTTGGTTTCATATCAAGAAGTATAAATAATAGAAGTCCTCAGGTTGTTCTTCAACTCTATATATCTTTGGCTAGGCCTCATTTAGATTATGCTGCACAGTTCTGGTCACCGTATTACAGAATGGATATAAATGCACTGGAAAACGTACAGGGGAGGATGACAAAGTTGATCCCATGTATCAGAAATCTTCCCTATGAGGATAGACTGAGGGCCCTGAATCTGCACTCTCTAGAAAGGCGTAGAATTAGGGAGGATATGATTGAGGTGTATAAATGGAAAACAGGAATAAATAAAGGGGATGTAAATAGCGTGATTAAAATATCCAGCCAAGACAGGACTCGCAGCAATGGTTTCAAGTTGGAAAAGTTCAGATTCAGGAAGGATATAGGAAAGCACTGGTTTGGTAATAGAGTTGTGGATGAGTGGAACAAACTCCCAAGTACCGTCATAGATGCTAAGACGTTGTGTAATTTTAAAAATAGGTTAGATAAATACATGAGTGGGTGTGGATGGGTGTGAGTTTGGACCTGACTAGCTTGTACTACCAGGTCAGTAGCCGTACTAATTCCTTAAGTGGAAGTGACCTGACCAGGTGGTCGGCTAGATAATTATGAGTGGGTGCGGTTGGGTGTGAGTTGGTCCTGACTAGCTTGTGCTACTAGGTCAGATGCAGTGTTCCTTCCTTAAGTGAATGTAACCTGACCTGGCTGGGTCTGGGCATTGGCTTATGCCTCGCATGGGCCAGTAGGCCTGCTGCAGTGTTCCTTATTTCTTATGTTCTTACTCCACTATTATTATTATTAGTAGTAGTAGTAGTAGTAGTACTATTTTTATTAACAAAACATTAACATTACGTTAACCTAACAACATTAACATAAACACATGTAAAGTGTGATATACAACTTCAGATCAGACTGACCTGCAACTCTCTCAGCTTTCTCAACATTACAAGCAAGGACGACCCGGGCGCCTCGCTGAGCCAAGTCCCGAGCTGTCTCCTTCCCGATACCTGTGAAACATTACTATGTTAAGTTGTCTCCTTCCCGATACCTGTGAAACATTACTATGTTAAGTTGTCTCCTTCCCGATACCTGTGAAACATTACTATGTTAAGTTGTCTCCTTCCCGATACCTGTGAAACATTGCTATGTTAAGTTGTCTCCTTCCCGATACCTGTGAAACATTACTATATTAAGTTGTCTCCTTCCCGATACCTGTGAAACATTGCTATGTTAAGTTGTCTCCTTCCCGATACCTGTGAAACATTACTATGTTAAGTTGTCTCCTTCCCGATACCTGTGAAACATTGCTATGTTAAGTTGTCTCCTTCCCGATACCTGTGAAACATTACTATGTTAAGTTGTCTCCTTCCCGATACCTGTGAAACATTGCTATGTTAAGTTGTCTCCTTCCCGATAACTGTGAAACATTACTATGTTAAGTTGTCTCCTTCCCGATACCTGTGAAACATTGCTATGTTGTTGTCTCCTTCCCGATACCTGTGAAACATTGCTATGTTAAGTTGTCTCTTTCCCGATACCTGTGAAACATTGCTATGTTGTTGTCTCCTTGGAGGGCTGAGATAATTGGTGAATAAAGCAATGAGGATCATCCTAGGACGCCCTCGAGGATCATCCTAGGACGCCCTCGAGGATCATCCTAGGTCGCCCTCGAGGATCATCTTAGGACGCCCTCGAGGATCATCCTAGGACGCCCTCGAGGATCATCCTAGGACGCCCTCGAGGATCATCCTAGGACGCCCTCGAGGATCATCCTAGGACGCCATCGAGGATCATCCTAGGACGCCCTCGAGGATCGTCCTAGGACGTTCTCGAGGATCGTCCTAGGACGCCCTCGTACTGCCAAAATTTTAAACTCGTGGAAAGAACTTGATATTCCAAGCATCAGAGATCGTGTCACTGAAAGAAATGTCCTCAGATCTGTTTGTGACTCGATAAAGCCCACTGTGTGGGCGAAACGTTGTCAATAAACGATCACATTATACTGCTTATGAGTTTATTTTTCCATTGTGTCGGTATTTTATACCATTTATTTCCAAGAAATGTTCTCATTGGTATTAATATGGTGAGGCAAGCCCATTCAAACCCTTGTAAGGCTCTCTAAAGTTTCCTCAGCACTGGTGAACACTCCTCCAGATGGATCGAAAAAACTGATACATGATCCACGTCTCCGGTGTTCAACTTCTTTGACACTGTGGGCCACTTTAGCAGCCAGAAGCGTCAATAATAATAATAATAATAAGATTTCTTCGGATTTTTAACCCCGGAGGGTTAGCCACCTAGGATAACCCAAGAAAGTCAGTTCGTCATCGAGGACTGTCTGTCTTATTTCCATTGGGGTCCTCAATCTTGTCCCCCCAGGATGCGACCCACACCAGTCGATAGGTTAGATAAATACATGAGTGGGTGTGGGTGGGTGTGAGTTGGACCTGACTAGCTTGTGCTTCTAGGTAAGATGCCGTGCTCCTTCCTTAAGTGAATGTGACCTGACCTAACTAAGTTGGAACATTGGCTTAAGCCGGTAGGAGCCTTGGACCTGCCTCGCACGGGTCAGTAGGCCTGCTGCAGTGTTCCTTCTTTCTTATGTTCTTTCATAGGGAGTCATTTTCGTGTGCAAGTTTGGTACTAATCCCTCTAGGATTTTCCAAGTGTATATAATAATGTATCTCTCCCGCCTGCATTCTAGGGAGTACAGGTTTAGGAACTTCAAGCGTTCCCAGTAATTGAGGTGGTTTATCGCAGTTATGTGTTCCGTGAAGGTTCTCTGCACATTTTCTAGGTCGCCAATTTCACCTGCCTTGAAAGGTGCTGTTAGTGTGCAGCAATATTCCAGCCTAGATAGAACAAGGGACCTGATTATCCATCCTGTCATTTTTCTAGCAGATGCGACTGATACAATGTTGTGGTCTTTGAAGGTGAGATCCACTAACATTATGACTCCCAGATCTTTGACATTACTTTTTCATTCTATTGTGTGGTTGGGATTTCTTTTATACTCCGATATAATTTTAATTTCCTCAAGTTAAGGTCTAGATTGAAGTAAAAGGTGAAAGAGTAGCTGAAAAATGGAAATGGATGGGGGAGATGGGGAGGTGAGGGGGAGATGGAAGTGTTGGGGAGTGAAGAGGCATGTGGGGAAGATGTGATGGATGGTTGGGGAGATGGAAGTGGAAAGGTGTGTGAGGAAGATGGGGTAGAGGGTAGGGGAGATGCAAGTGTAGGGGAGATAAGGTGGAGGTTAGGGGAGATTGGGTCAGCCCTCTTTTCAGTTATGTCTGCTGGGAATTTGCTTCATGAGGTCAACCTCTCCCATGGAAAAATTGTCAGGTAAAGCATGTCCATCTCTCTTGGAGCAGGGATACTGGGGGAGATGAGGTGGGTGAGAAGGTGTGGGAAGATAAGGTAGAGGGTAGGGGAGATGGAAGTGTAGGGGAGGTGGGGTAGAGGGTAGGGGAGATGGGGTGGAGGGTAGGGGAGGTGGGGTAGAGGGTAGGGGAGATGGAAATGTAGGAGAGGTGGGTAGAGGGTAGGGAGATGGGGTGGAGGGTAGGGGAGATGGGGTAGAGGGTAGGGAGATGGGGCAGAGGGTAGGGAGATGGAAATGTAGGGGAGATGGGGTAGAGGGTAGGGGGATGGAAATGTAGGGGAGGTGGGGTAGAGGGTAGGGGGGATGGAAATGTAGGGGAGGTGGGGTAGAAGATAGGAAAGATGGGGTGGAGGGTAGGGGAGATGGGGTAGAGGGTAGGGGAGATGGGGCGGAGGGTAGGGGAGATGGAGGTGAAGGATGAGATGTGGCGGAGATAGGGTAGAGGATAGGGGGGATGAAAAGTGGAAGGGGAGCAGTGTAGACAGCCTTGCTGTCTGCATAGACAGCCATGCTGTCTGCCAGCTGAGTTCATATTTCGTGCCATGCTAGTTTCCATAGTTTCCGCAAGAGGGCAAGCCTGGTAGGCGTACCCACGTCTACCAGACCCGCCTTGGCCCTCACTCACTTGGCGCCCAGACTTCACTCAGACAACAAGGCCTAACTTGTCTCTCCCTCGCAAGGCGCATGGCCCCCGGGCCATGGCCACTAACACACAGCCTGTGTACTCACCCTTTATTACAAATAAAGTAAGAAGCCTCCGAAGCCTTATCATTGCATTCCCGCTGCCAAGAACACTCCAAATAACGTAATAAATGGTGACAGCGGTGCCTCGCAGCAGATGTGTTTGTCCGCGAGGAGAGGAAGAGGTATGAAGTTTGTCTTCACTCCATCACTCTACACAAAAAGCCTCTGTCTCTCAACGAGTTATCCTGATGTCATGTCTGCAAATCTCAGCATCCAGACACAGGTACAAGCAGGATTCAGGCCGATATTTGTCTAATTCTCCGAGAAATGGCATCACTGACTTCACGCCACAGCATCCCACTCTGTTTCTCAGTCACGTGCTCAGCCTTTCACGCATGTTCTGCTGTTGTTGTTCAGCTCAGCACGGCTCTTTCAGCATCAGAGGTGAGTTTGTGGTGACTTCAGCGTCTAGTGTGAGTGTTCCTCTCTGAGTTTGTGTGTAGGTGGGACGGCCGGGTCCCTCACCTCTCATGCATTCACTCACGCGCTGACTCTCACCACTGCTCTCAATCCCTCTATGCTGTTTTCTGTGAATTTCCTTGTGAATTCTTGCCAGAGCTGTGTATCCGAGTGTCCGAGGCCACTCGAAGCCACGTGGAGTAAGCCACGTGGGATGATCTACAAGTCACGTGGATCTACAAGCCACGTGGATCTACAAGCCACGTGAATCTACAAGCCACGTGGATCAGCAAGCCACGTGGATCAGCAAGCCACGTGGATCTACAAGCCACGTGGATCTACAAGCGATGTGGATCTACAAGCCACGTGGATCTACAAGCCACGTGGATCTACAAGCCACGTGGATCTACAAGCCACGTGGATCTCCAAGCCACATGGATCAGCAAGCCACATGCTGTGGTCTGCTGCCGCATCAACCCATGACATCACGATGCTGCCTGACTCCACTGACGTCACCACCATGCTGCTGACGTCACTCACGATGCTGCCGACTTCACTGACGTCACCACGATGCTGTCTAACTCCACTGACGTCACCCTACGACGTCTGCCTGATGTTACCTCGCGATGTCACTCCATGACATCACGCGATGTCATGCTTGACATCACCCACATGATGTCCCGAGTGTTCTAGCTTCACAGTGAGCATTTTATTTTCATTATTTTCGAGAAGTTTGAGAGAAGATATAAGTCGAGTGTTCATTATTCCTCTCAGTCAGTGTTCTCACATGTTCGAGTATTGCTTAGTGACGATTTTTATACAGAACAGCGTCATTTGCTAGTAAGCTGTTGTACCACATGTGCAGTATGTGTGCAGTTTTCTCGTGTGTCCTATGTAGCACCTGTGTGTTACTTTGTCACCCAGTGTGTGACCCGCGCCCCGCGCGCTTGACAGCTGACATTTGTCAGTCCAGGCGTCAGTTACGAGCGTTCGAGCGCCTTGTACAGAAAGCTCTTATTGTTCGCCGCTCGTAGATGCCTTTGCTGAATCGTACCTGCGACGATTCTCCCATCGAGACCGTTCCACTTCACCTCCTAGACCGCCAGTCCAGTTATTGCAGATGACCAGTTTGGGGACGCATACACTGCCCTCTGCTGTAACTTCTACTGTCGAGAGATGTCACTCGCCAAGCCGCAGTTAAGCCTGTCGGCAGGCGACTGTCAGCCTCGTGTCACAGCTTCAGTGAGCAGCCTGCACAAAGTTGATGTCACTTTGACTGCTAGCCCACTCACTGCAGTATGGTGTATGCTGTTACGACCTCCAGATGTTTCGCCGAGTGAGTCGTCCCTGTCACGACTCACTCCACACTCGCCAGCAGCAACAGCTCCAGTGACAGTACCAGTTGAGGAATGTCCTCCTGAGTCACTTGCCAGTCCTGTTCTGTTGCGACTACTGATGACGCCTCACTCGAGGGCACCAGCAGGTTGTGCCCCAGGTTGAGTGACCCCTGCAGCGACTACTACGATATCTGCTTCACCTCCCAGAGGAGACCGTACCCTGTTACGTCACAGCTCAGCTGCAGCTTGTCTCCCGTGTTGCAGTATGTCCAGAAGCAGGAAGGCGTGCAGTGCTGCATCGACGCTCACTGCCTTAGACCATGAAGCACACCTTTTTTTTCTTCCCTCTCTGGAGGAAGTTTTTTTTTCTATGCCCATATATTTATGTATATATGTATTTTTCTTTCGTGTTCTGTGACCTGTTCTTGCGAGAGAGAGACCCGAGTTTTTTTTTACTGCAAGACATTGTCAGGACGACCATGGGTGCATGGCCGAACAATGTAGACAGCCTTGCTGTCTGCATAGACAGCCATACTGTCTGCCAGCTGAGTTCATATTTCGTGCCATGCTAGATTCCATAGTTTCCGCAAGAGAGCAAGCCTGGTAGGCGTACCCACGTCTACCAGACCCGCCTTGGCCCTCACTCACTTGGCGCCCAGACTTCACTCAGACAACAAGGCCTAACTCGTCTCTCCCTTGCAAGGTGCATGGCCCCCGGGCCATGGCCACTAACACAGCCTGTGTACTCACCCTTTATTACAAATAAAGTAAGAAGCCTCCAAAGCCTTATCATTGCATTCCCGCTACCAAGAACACTCCAAATAACTGTCGTTATAGCAGGGATATTGGAGATAGGGGGTATAGGGAGATGGGGTGGAGGGTAAGGGAGATGGAAGTGCAGGGGAGATGGGGTAGAGGGTAGGGGGGCTGGAAATGTAGGGGAGATGGGGTAGAGGGTAGGGGAGATGGAAATGTAGGGGAGGTGGGGTAGAGGGTAAGGGAGATGGTAATGTAGGGGAGATGGGGTAGAGGGTAGGGAGATGGAAATGTAGGGAGGTGGGGTAGAGGGTAAGGGAGATAGAAATGTAGGGGAGATGGGGTAGAGGGAAGGGAGATGGGGTAGAGGGTATGGGAAATGGGGTAAAGGGTAGGAGAGATGGGGTATAGGGTATGGGAGATGGGGTAGAGGGTAGGGGAGATGGGGTAGAGGGTAGGGGAGATGGGGCGGAGGGTAGGGGAGATGGGGTAGAGGGTAGGGGAGATAGGGTAGAGGGTAGGGGAGATGGGGTAGAGGATAGGGAGATGGGGTAGAGGGTAGGGTAGATGGAAATGTGGGGAAGTTACTGCACACATAAGTTCCGTCAGACACCTTAACTGGAAGCACTTGACTTGTACTCACTAGAGAGCTGGCGAGAAAGCGAAATACATCATCATCTACACATGGAAAATAATAGAGGGACTGATCCCAAATCTGAACACAGAAATAACTTTCTACAAAAGCAAAAGACTGGGCAGACGGTGCACCATACCCACAATGAAAAGTAGGGGCGCCACTGGCACACTAAGAGAAAACAAAATAATTGTCCGGGGCCCAAGACTGTTCAACACCCTCCCACCAGGCATAAGGGGAATTACCAATAGATCTCTGGCTGCCTTCAAGAGGGAACTCGACAGATACCTAAAGTCAGTACTTGACCAACCGGGCTGTAGTTCGTACGTTGGACTACATACGGCCAGCAGTAACAGCCTGGTTGATCAGGGATTCACCTACCGCAAGGCCTGGTCAAGGACTGGGCCGCATCGGTAGACTACAGGTGCCTGCCACTCCATGGTGCTGCGCAACTACCATGGTGCTGCTGCATACACTACCATGGTGCTGCTGCATCACTACCATGGTGCTCTGCACCATCCATGGTGCTGCTGCATCACTACCATGGTGCTGCTGCTACACCATGGTCTCACACTACCATGGTGCTGCTGCATACACTTGTGCTGCACCATCATGGTGCTGCTGCACTACCATGGTCTGCATCACTACCATGGTGCTGCTGCATACACTACCATGGTGCTGCTGCATACACTACCATGGTGCTGCTGCATACACTACCATGGTGCTGCTGCATACACTACCATGGTGCTGCTGCATACACTACCATGGTGCTGCTGCATACACTACCATGGTGTTGTTTCATACACTACCAAGGTGCTGCTGCATACACTACAATGGTGCTGCTGCATACACTACCATGGTGTTGCTTCATACACTACCATGGTGCTGCTGCATTCACTATCATGGTGCCTTCAGCAAGAAAAATGACAGGATGGATAATGAGAACCTTTAAAACCAGGGATGTCAAGCCCATGTTGACACTTTTCAGGTCGCTTGTTCTATCTAGGCTGGAATATTGCTGCACACTAACTGCACCTTTCAAGGCAGGTGAAATTGCTGACCTAGAAAATGTACAGAGAACCTTCATGGCACGCATAACTGCATTAAACCACCTCAATTACTGGGAACGCTTGAAGTTCCTAAACCTGTACTCCCTGGAACGCAGGCGGGAGAGATACATTATTATATACACTTGGAAAATCCTAGAGGGATTAGTACCAAACTTGCACACGAGTGTCACTCTCTACGAAAGCAAAAGACTCGGCAGACGATGTAACATCCCCCCAATGAAAAGCAGGGGTGCCACTAGCACGTTGAGAGACAACACAATAAATGTCAGGGGCCCAAGACTGTTCAACTGCCTCCCAGCATACATAAGGGGGATTACCAATAATAGACCCCTGGCTGTCTTCAAGCAGGCACTGGACAGGCACCTAAAGTCGGTGCCTGACCAGCCCGGCTGTGGTTCGTACGTTGGACTGCGTGCGGCCAGCAGTAACAGCCTGGTTGATCAGGCTCTGATCCAACATGAGGCCTGGTCACAGACCGGGCCGCATGGGCGTTGACCCCTGGAACTCTCTCCAGGTAAACTCCAGGTAAACTCCAGAGGGAGCATGGACACAGGGGTCATCTCCCACTCACTATAAACAACAGACATAGCCCCACTCCACAAGGATGGCAGTAAAGCAATTGCAAAGAACTACAGACCGAAAGGGTTCTAAGAAGCAAGACCGCCAACTACTTAGATACCCATCAATTACACACCACAGGTCTGCAAGGGTTTAGAGTAGGTCGCTCCTGCCTGTCCCAGCTACTGGATCACTTGACAGGGTTCTGGATGCTATAGAGTATAAACAAAATGCAGATGTAGTATACACAGACTTTGCAAAAGCTTTCGACAAGTGTGACCATGGCGTAATAGCACACAAAATGCGTAATAAAGGAATAACAGGAAAAGTTAGTAGATGGATCTATAACTTCCTGACAAATAGATCACAAAGAGTAATAGTACACAGAGTAAAGTCCCAGGCAGCCACGGTGAAAAGCTTTGTTCCACAAGGCACAGCACTCGCTCCCTTCCTATTCCTCTTCCTCATATCTGATACTCCGTGTCTTCCTTTGCGGTTGACACCCGAATTGCCATGACAGTGTCCTCCATCTAAGACACCACAAGACTCCAAGCGGACATCAACCAAATTTTCCAAATGGGCCACTTAAAATAATATGAAGTTCAATGAAGAGAAATTTCAACTACTCAGATATTGAAAATTTGAGGAAATTAAAACTGTATTAGTGTATACAACAAATTCTAACCATACAATAGAACGAGAAAGTAATGTAAATGACCTGGGAGTGATAATGTCAGAGGATCTCGCCTTCAAAGACCACAACAGAATCTACCGCATCTGTAAGAAAAGTGACAGGATGGATATTGAGAATATTCAAAACTAGGCCCGCCAAGCCTATGATGATTCTCTTCAAATCACGTGTTCTCTCTAGGCTGGAATACTGCTGTACAACAACTGCCTCCTTCAAGGCTGGCGAAATTGCTGACCTGAAGAGTGTACAAAGAACTTTCACGGCACACATAAATACGATAAAGCACCTAAATTACTGGGAACGGTTGAAGTCCTTTGAATGGTTGTCTAGGGCAAGTGGTGCAAATTGCTGGCTAGACAGATACTGCAAGGAACTTCCAATCCCATTCATTGACAACTGGGACAACTTTTATGGCAAACATGATATGTATGCAAGGGATGAGGTACATCTCTCTGGGACAGGGGTGGAGGCACTTGCCAACTCGATTGAGAGGGCCATTGCTGACATGCCTAGTATTTTAAACTGATAGAAGATAGAGGTATGGGTGTGTGTGGGAAACAGTCAGTTTGCAAAACTAGAGCTTAAAACAGTAAGTGTATAAAAGACATTCATCATAAAGTTACAAATAAAGACATTGGATCAAGTCAGCAAACAAAGAGAGACAGCAGAGGGAAACAAGAGACTAGCTCCCTTAAGGTTTACTATACTAATAGCAGGAGTGTAAGAAATAAGATAGATGAGCTAAGATTAATTGCAAGTGCAGGAAACATAAATATTATTGCTATAACAGAGACCTGGCTCAATCTGAAAAATAGAGAGTTGCCTTCTGAATGTCACATACAAGGCTATAAATTATTCCACACTGATAGGGTCAACAGGAAGGGTGGTGGAGTAGCGATGTACGTCAGAGACAATTTAAATTGTTGTGTTAGACAAGATATAAAAATAGAAGCGTCAGCCACTGAATCTGTTTGGGTACAGCTTCTTGAGGGCCGTGTAAAACTTATATTGGGTGTGATTTACAGGCCCCCAAATCTTGATAGGGAGTGCAGTAAACTTCTATGAGATGAAATTCATAAGGCATCTACATATGAAAATGTTGTGCTGATGGGAGATTTCAACTTTAGACAAATTGACTGGAGCAATTTGACAGAAAATTTAGAGTCAAGTGACTTTCTTGATACGATTCAGGATTGTTTTT
>WNWK01011717.1:45000-63155 GCA_009830355.1 Cherax destructor | reverse complement strand
ACTGTTGATGATACTAATGATACTAGTGATGATGATACTAATGATACGGGTGATGATAAGTAAAAATATAAATGATTAATGATACTAGTGATGCTAATGATACTAGTGATGCTAATGATCAGTGATGATAATAATGATCTAGTGAAAAATTATAATGATACTGTTGATGATACTAATGATCTAGTGATGATCTAATGATACTAGTGATGATACTAATGATCTAGTATGATAATGATCTAATGATACTAGTGATGATAACTAATGATACTAGTGATGTGATCCCTTGTACTAGTGATGATGATATTAATGATCTAGTGATGATGATAACTAATGATACTAGTGATGATGATTAATGATCTAGTGATGATGCTAATGATACTAGTGAGTTTTACTAATGATAAACTATGTAACAAAATTTAATTTACTTTTTTTGGGTTTTTCCAAAATGAGCATCATTTCCCAATTCTTTATAACTAAACAAAATTTAAAAAAGCAATTTTGACCCCCAAATTTTGCTTTGGGTCAGGCCCCTTTGGAACTTTTGGAACACTTTGGAACACTTGTGGAACACTTGTGGAACACTTTAAAAAGAAAGACTGATGTAAAACTATTATGTTCTGGGTTTTGATTGGCAAATATAAAAACAGGGACTCAAAAAGAAACATTGTTCAGCTTTTTGGCTGCCTAAAAAGACAAAACAAGAAGTGACAGGGGCCCCAAGGGGCCCCCAATCATTCCCCAGATAAAATTCTGCTACATATGTAGCCCAATTCATTAAGAAAAAAACAAAAATTCTCTTAACAACATCAAAAAAAAATGTATGAAGTTTACAAAGCATATTTTGGCATGCCAGTTGTGGACCCAGACAAGACCTGGGCACCTCTTTTCCCTTGTGAGCATTGTAAGAAAACTTTGGGAAAGGGTGAAAGTCATTAGTTATATGAAGGGTAAAATCTTGAATAGGAACATTCTTTTAAATGAAATGTATGTAACAGAAACAAAATTCTTTTGTTCCTTTACAGGATGGTTACAGGAGAAAAAAGGCCATGAAGTTTGCTGTTTTTTAGAATATGGCCGTGAACCCTCTGATCACTCTACCAATGCTACTTCTGCCTGGAGATCCTGCCAAACACCGAACTGGGAAAATGCCTGCTATTTCTTATCCAGACCTTCCCTCTTCTATTGCCCAAATACCCACAGTGCTGACCAATTCCCCAGTGTGCCCCGTACCACACAGTGGGGACCAATAAAACAGTGCTGACCAGTACCACACAGTGCTGACCAGTACCACACAAGCTGACCAGTACCACACAGTGTTTTACCAGTACCACACAGTGCTGACCAGTACCACACAGGGGTTGGCTGACCAATTCCACACAGTGCTTTACCAGTACCACACAGTCGCCAAATTGGGTACCAGTCCACACAGTGCTGACCAGTACCACACAGTGCCCGACCAGTACCACACAGTGCTGACCAGTACCACACAGTGCTGGCCAAATCCACACAGTGCTGGACCCAGGTACCAACCCCAGTGCTGAATCCCCTGTACCCTTCCACCCTCCCGAAAGAAGTCAACCATCAGAAGAAGAAAGCAGCAAATCAGAAAATAAAAAAGCACAGTGAACAAGGGCTATGATCTCACAGATGCAACTATTATAAGAATAAGAATTTTAAAAGAAATTTCATATTACAATAGAACAAATTTTAAAAAAATTTACAATATGATGTATTAAATTTAGTACTATTTTTAAAAAACTGAAATTTAGACATCCTAATTTTGAAGTAGTGGGTAAGTGGTTGAGCAATCCCAGCTTTTAAATGGGTTTTGATAACTGGTAGGTATTAGGTACGGTTTGTCTGGTTAATTTTTTGGGGGATTAGGTGATTTCTTAGTAGGGCTTTAAACTGATTTGCAGACAAGGGTCTTTAGTGTGTTCTGGCAATGAATTCCCGATCTTTTGGGCCCTTTACTTTGTAACATTTTTTTTAGGGAGAGATGGGGAGGGGTATCGAAGTAAATTTTTGTCTCGTATTATGTTGGGAGGAATCCTTACTACCCAAGCCAAACAGACCTCAATGACCTTATCAGAGATCTTGGTTTGATAAAAAAAAATTTTAAGGTTCAAGGGTGGGACTTTGGTGGATGACAGTGTGCAAGTGACAAGCCAAAAACGTCACCAACATTTCTCAAGCTTCTTCACTAATGAAGACAGGTTGTGCTACTGTAATGATGTATCAGGCCTGTTTGATGCAATTGGAATTGCATGCAATCCAGATAGTAGAGACTCTTCATTGACAGCTCCTCCAGAAGCCTAAAAGCTGTACTTCTGCAAATGGGAACAAGTATCCATCTCTTCCCTTGGCTCATTCAGTGCATCTTAAGGAGGACTACAACAGTGTCAAACTTTTATTGGAAGCTTTGAACTATGATAAGTATGGCTGGAGGGTTAGAACACTTCAAAATGGTGGCATTTTTTATGTGACTCCAAGGAGGTTTTCCAAGTTTCTCTGTTATCTCTGTCATTGGGATAGTAGAGACAGAGCAGCACATTACCAGAGGAAGCACTGGCATCAAAGGACTGAGTTCTCAGAAGGAAGACATAATATCAAACATAACCATTGGTTGATCCTCAAAAGGTTCTGTTCCCTCCATTACACATCAAACTAGTGCTAATGAAAAGTTTGTTACAGCTCTTGACAAAGAGTCTGCAGCCTTCATGTATCTTCAAAACTTCTTTCCCAAGCTATCAGAGGGGAAGGTGAAGGCTGGCATCTTCACTGGACCACAAGTCAGGAAAATCATGGGTGCTCAGAATTTCCTGGAGAGTTTTTTTGTTGTAGCACAGGGCTTTCTGGGCAACAACAAGGCTGGACAGTTATGTGGAACTTGTTGAGACCTTGGTAAAAAGCTATGGAAGTTGATCTAGGGATGATGATACTAGTGATGATGCTAGTGATGATGCTAGTGATGATCTGGTGATGCTGATACCAGTGATGACAACAGTGGTACTAGTAATGCTGATATGGGGATGCTAAACTATTGGTGCTGATAAAGTAATGCTGATCTAGTGATGCTGATCGAGTGATACCGATACTAGTGCTACTAGTGATGCTGATACCAGTGATGAAGATACATGTATATATTTTGATACCAGTGTTGGTGATACTATTGATAATTCTAGTATTCCCCTATTAGTGATGATATTAGTGAGGTTGTTACTAGGGATGATGATTCTAGTGAAACTGATACTAGGGATGATGATTCTAGTGAAACTGATACTAGGGATGATGATTCTAGTGAAACTGATACTAGGGATGATGATTCTAGTGAAACTGATACTAGGATTATGATTCTAATGAAACTGATACTAGGGATGATGATTCTAGTGAAACTGTTACTAGGGATGATGATTCTAGTGAAACTGATCTAGGGATGATGATTCTAGAAACTGATACTAGGGAGGATGATTCTAGGGGAAACTGATACTAGGATGATATTCTAGTGAAACTGATACTAGGGATGATTCTAGTGAAACTGATACTAGGGATGATGATTCTAGTGAAACTGATACTAGGGATGATGATTCTATTTAAACTGATACTAGTGAATGATACTAGTAATGCCCCACTCTGCGAACTGTGGTTCACACTCTGCGAACTGTGGTTCACACTGCGAACTGTGGTTCACACTCTGGTTACTGTGGTTCACACTCTGGGTACTGTGGTTCACACTCTGGGTACTGTGGTTCACACTCTGGGTACTGTGGTTCACACTCTGGGTAACTGTGGTTCATACTGGGTACTGTGGTTCACACTCTGGGCACTGTGGTTCACACTCTGGGTACTGTAGTTCACACTCTGGGTACTGTGGTTCACACTCTGGGTACTGTGGTTCACCTCCTGGGTACTTTTTCACACTCTGGGACTGTGGTTCACACTCTGGGTACTGTGGTTCACACTGGAACTGTCGTTCACACTCTTGATACAGTGGTCTACACTGGAAACGGGGGTTACCTCTGGTTACTGTGGTTCTCCCTCTGGGTACTGTGGGTCACACTGTGTCCATGGTTACTGTGTCTGTGATTCCCACTCTGGGTACTGTGGTTTTCCCCTGTGTACTATGGTTCACTGTGTGCTGTGATTCCCACTCTGGGTCTGTGGTTCACACTCTTCGTCTGTGGTTCACACTCTTTGTCTGTGGTTTACACTCGGGGGACTGTGGTTCACACTGTGATTCTGTGATTCACACTCTGGGTACTATGGTTCACATTGGGTACTGTAATTCACACTTTTGGGCCATGGTTCACACTCTGTGCCTGTGGTTCCCTGGGTAATGTGGTTCATATTCTGGTCACTGTGGTTCACACTAGGACCTGTGGTCACACTCCGGGTACTGCTTTTCACACTCTGTGTACTGTGGTTCATAATCTGGGTACCGTGGTTCACACTTTGGGTACTGTGGTTCACAATATGGGCACTGTAGTTCACACTCTGGGTACTGTGGTTCAAACTCTGGATCTGTGGTTCACACTCTGGGAACTGTGGTTAACACTCTGGGAACTGTGGTTCACACTCTGTGTACTGTGGTTTACATTCTTGGTACTGTGGTTCACACTGGGTATTGTGGTTCACACTCTGGTCACTGCGGGTCACACTCAGGTACTGTGGTTCACACTGGGTACTGTGGTTCACACTCTGATTACTGCGATTCACACTCTGAGTACTATGGTTCACATTGGGTACTGTGGTTCACACATTGGTCACAGTGGTTCACACTGTGTACTGCAATTCACACTGGGAAGTGTAAATCACATTCTGGTCACTGTGGTTCACACTGGGTACTGTGGTTCACACTTTGGATATTGTTGTTCACACTCTGGGTATTGTGGCTCACACTCTGGGTACTGTGGTTCACACTCTGTGCATTGTCGTTCGCACTCTGTACTGTGGTTCACACTCTGTGTACTGTGGTTCACAATTTAAGTACTGTGGTTCACACTGTGGGTACTGTGGTTCACACTATGGGCACTGTGGTTTACACTCTGTGTACTGTGGTTCACACTCTCTATCCTGTGATTTACACTGGGTAATGTGGTTCAAACTCTGGGTACTGTGGTTCACACTCTGGGAACTGTCCTTCACCTATGTGTACTGTGGTTCACATTCTGGGTACTGTGGTTCACACTGGGTACTGGGGTTCACACTGGGTGCTGTGGTTCACACTGGGTTCTGTGGTTCACACTGGGTACTGTGGTTCACACTGGGTACTGTGGTTCACTCAGTGTACTGTGGATCACGCTCTGGGTACTGTGAATCACTCTAGGTAATGTGGTTAACACTGGGTACTGTGGTTTACACTCTGGTTGTTGTGGTTCACTCTCTGGGTACTGTGGTTCACACTTTAGGTACTGTGGTACACTCTGGGTAGTGTGGTTCACTCTGGTTACTGTGGTTCACACTCTGGGTACTGTGGTTCACTCTGGGTACTGTGGTTCACTTTGGGTACCATGGTTCAATCTAGGTACTGTGGTTCACTCTGGGTACTGTGGTGCTCACTCTGGGTACTGTGGTTTACACTCTGGTTACTGTGTTTCACTCTGGGTTCTGGGGTTCACACTCTTGAGTACTGTGGTTCACACTGGGTACTGTTTTCATTCTGGGTACTGTTGTTCACTCTGGGTACTGCGGTTCACACTCTGGGTACTGTGGTTCACTCTGTGGGTCAATTCTGGTACTATAGTTCACTCTGGGTACTGTGGTTCACGTTGGGTACTGTGGTTCACACTAGGTACTATGGTTCACTCTGGGTGCTGTGGTTCACTTTGGGTACTGTGGTTCACACTCTGGGTACTGTGGTTCACTCTATATACTGTGGTTCACTCTGGGTACTGTGATTCACTTTGGATACTGTGGTTCACACTGATTACTGTGGTTCACTATTGGTATTGTGGTTCACACTCTGGATACTGTGGTTCACTCTGGGTACTGTGGTTCACTATGGGTACTGTGGTTCACTCTGGGTTCTGTGGTTCACTCTAGGTACTGTTTTTCACTTTGGGTACTGTGGTTCTTTGGGAACTGTGGTTCACTTTGGGTACTGTGGTTCACTCTGGTACTGTGGTTCACTCTGGGTTCTGTGGTTCACTCTGGGTACTGTGGTTCACTCTGGGTACTGTGGTTCACTCTGGGTTCTGTGGTTCACTCTGGGTACTGTGGTTCACTCAGGGTACTGTGGTTCACTCTGGGTTCTGTGGTTCACTCTGGGTACTGTGGTTCTTTCTGGGTACTTGTGGTTCTTTTGGGTACTGTGGTTCTCTGGGAAATTTGGTTCACTTTGGGTACTGTGGTTCACTCTGGGTACTGTGGTTCACTCTGGGTTCTGTGGTTCACTCTGGGTACTGTGGTTCACTCTAGGTACTGTGGTTCACTCTGGGTTCTGTGGTTCACTCTGGGTACTGTGGTTCTTTCTGGGTACTGTGGTTCTTTCTGGGTACTGTGGTTCTCTGGGAACTGTGGTTCACTTTGGGTACTGTGGTTCACTCTGGGTACTGTGGTTCACTCTGGGTTCTGTGGTTCACTCTGGTTACTGTGGTTCACTCTAGGTACTGTGGTTCACTCTGGGTTCTGTGGTTCACTCTGGGTACTGTGGTTCTTTCTGGGTACTGTGGTTCTTTCTGGGTACTGTGGTTCACACTCTGGGTACTGTGGTTCACTCTGGGTACTGTGGTTTACTCTGGGTACTGTGGTTCCCTCTGGGTACTGTGGTTGACTCTGGGTACTATGGTTCACACTCTGGGTACTGTGGTTCATTCTGGGTACTGTGGTTCACACTCTGGGTACTGTGGTTCACTCTGGGTACTGTTTTTCACTTTGGGTACTGTGGTTCTCTCTGTGTACTGTGGTTCACTCTCTTTACTGTCGTTCACTCTGTGTACTGTGGTTCACACTCTGGGTACTGTGGTTCACTCTGAGTACTATGGTTCACACTCTGGGTACTGTGGTTCAAACTCTGGGTACTGTGGTTCACTCTGGGTACTGTGGTTCACACTCTGGGAACTGTGGTTCACACTCTGGGAACTGTGGTTCACTCTGGGTACTGTGGTTCACACTTTGGGTGCTGTGGTTCACACTCTTGGTACTGTGGTTCACTCTGGGTACTGTGGTTCACTCTGGGTACTGTGGTTCACACTCTAGGTACTGTGGTTCACTCTCTGGGTACTGTGGTTAACTCTAGGTACTGTACTCATCTAGTTGTGGTTGCAGGGGTCGATTCATAGCTCCTGGCCCCGCCTCTTCACTGGCCGCTACTGGGTCACTCTCCCTGCGCCATGAGCTTTATCATACCTCTTCTTAAAGCTATGTATGGAGCCTGCCTCCACTACATCACTTCCTAAACTATTCCACTTCCCGACCACTCTGTGACTGAAGAAATACTTCCTAACATCTCTGTGATTCATCTGAGTCTTCAACTTCCAAATGTGTTCCCTTGTTGCTGTGTCCCATCTCTGGAACATTCTGTCTTTGTCCACCTTGTCAATTCCTCTCAGTATCTTATATGTCGTTATCATGTCGTCCCTATCTCTCCTGTCCTCCAGTGTCGTCAGGTCGATTTTCCTTAACCTCTCCTCGTAGGACATACCCCTTAGCTCCGGGACTAGTCTTGTTGCAAACCTTTGCACTTTCTCTAGCTTCTTTACGTGCTTGGCTAGGTGTGGGTTCCAAACTGGCTCTGCATACTCCAGTATGGGCCTAACGTACACAGTGTACAGGGTCCTGAACGATTCTTTGTTAAGATGTCGGAATGCTGTTCTTAGGTTTGCTAGGCGCCCATATGCTGCAGCAGTTATTTGGTTGATGTGCGCCTCAGGATATGTGCCTGGTGTTATACTCACCCCAAGATCTTTTTCCTTGAGTGAGGTTTGTAGTCTCTGGCCCCCTAGACTGTACTCCATCTGTGGTCTTCTTTGCCCTTCCCCAATCTTCATGACTTTGCACTTGGTGGGGTTGAACTCCAGGAGCCAATTGCTGGACCAGGCTTGCAGCCTGTCCAGATCCCTTTGTAGTTCTGCCTGGTCCTCGTACAATTGAATTCTTCTCATCAACTTCACATCATCTGCAAACAGGGACACTTCGGAGTCTATTCCTTCTGTCATGTCGTTCACAAATACCAGAAACAACACTGGTCCTAGGACTGACCCTTGTGGAACCCCACTCGTCACCGGCGCCCACTCTGACACTTCGCCACGTACCATGACTTGCTGCTGTCTTCCTGACAGGTATTCCCTGATCCATTGTAGTGCCTTCCCTGTTACCCCTGCCTGGTCCTCCAGCTTCTGCACTAGCCTCTTGTGTGGAACTGTGTCAAACGCCTTCATACAATCCAAGAATATGCAATCTACCCACCCCTCTCTCTCTTGTCTTATTGCTGTCACCCTGTCGTAGAACTCCAGTAGGTTTGTGACACAGGATTTCCCGTCCCTGAAACCGTGTTGGCCGTCGTTTATAAGCTCATTCCTTTCTAGGTGCTCCACCACTCTTCTCCTGATAATCTTCTCCATGACCTTGCATACTATACATGTCAGTGACACTGGTCTGTAGTTTAGTGCTACATTCCTGTCTCCTTTTTTAAAAATTGGAACTACATTTGCTGTCTTCCATACCTCAGGTAGTTGCCCTGTTTCGATAGATGTGCTGAAGATTGTTGTTAGGGGTACACATAGCTCCTCTGCTCCCTCTCTCAGGACCCATGGAGAGATGTTATCCGGCCCCATCGCCTTTGAGGTATCTAGCTTGCTTAGTAGCCTCTTCACTTCCTCCTCAGTTGTGTGTATTGTGTCCAGCACCTGATGGTGTACCCTACCTCTCTGCCTTTCTGGAGGCCCTTCTATCTCCTTTGTGAACACCTCTTTGAATCTCATGTTGAGCTCCTCACACACTTCGTGGTCATTCCTTGTGACCTCCCCTCCTTCCTTCCTCAGCCTGATCACCTGGTCCTTGACTGTTGTCCTCCTCCTGATGTGGCTGTACAGCAGCTTTGGGTCAGATTTGGCTTTTGCTGCTATGTCATTCTCGTACTGTCTTTGGGCCTCCCTTCTGATCTCTGCATATCCATTTCTGGCCCTACGACTGCTCTCCTTATTCTCCTGGGTTCTTTGCCTTCTGTACCTCTTCCATTCCCTTGTACACTTGGTTTTGGTTTCCCTGCACCTTTGGGTGAACCATGGGCTCATCCTGGCTTTTTCGCTTCTCCTGTTACCCTTGGGTATAAACCTCTCCTCAGCTTCCGTGCAAATTGTTGTCATATATTCCATCATCTCGTCTACTGACTTCCCTGCCAGCTCTCTGTCCCACTGAACTCCGTGCAGGAAGTTCCTCATGCCCACGTAGTCACCTTTCTTGTAGTTTGGCTTCATTCGTGCAGCCCTTCCTGCTTCCCCCTCCACATGTAACTCTACTATATATTCGAAGCTTAGAACCATATGATCACTGGCCCCAAGGGGGCTTTCATGTGTGATGTCCTCAATATCTGCACTACTAAGGGTGAATACTAGGTCCAGTCTCGCTGGTTTGTCCTCTCCTCTCTCTCTGGTAGTGTCCCTTACGTGTTGGTACATGAGATTTTCCCGTACCGCCTCCAGCATCTTAGCCCTCCACGTTTCTTTGCCCCCCTGTGGCCCTAAGCTCTCCCAATCGATTTCCTTATGGTTGAAGTCACCCATGATCAGTAGCTTCGCCCTGCTCGCATGGGCCCTTCTGGCCACTTCGGCCAGTGTGTCAATCATCGCTTTATTACTCTCGTCATACTCTTGCCTTGGCCTCCTGCTGTTTGGTGGTGGGTTATACATTACTGCAATTACCACCTTGGGACCTCCAGACCAGACCTCTCCAGCTCTTCAAAATCCCATCGGTTTTTGATCAGCAGTGCCACTCCTCCACCCCCTCTGTTCTCTCTGTCTTTCCTCAGGATCTGGTATCCCATTGGGAAGATGGCATCTGTTATCATACCTGTGAGCTTGGTTTCTGTGAGAGCTATTATGTCCGGTGATGCCTCTTTGACTCTTTCATGCCACTCCTCCCACTTATTTGTTATTCCATCAGCATTAGTGTACCATACCTACAGTTTCCTCTCTAACACTGTATTTTGGGGGTCTGCGAGGGTGGGGGACCTGGCGGTGTACTGTGGGATTCTATGGTTGAGTGCTGTTGAGTGGGGGCTGTGAGTGTGGGTTGTAGCTTGTGTTGGGATAGTGTGCTTGGTTGTTGGTTGTTGGGGATGGTTCTATGTGTGCTTGTTCTTGTTGCTCTGCCCTGCTCGGGTTGTCCTCTACTGATTCTGTCCTTGTCTCTCCTCGTAGCTCCTTCCGCCTTTGTGCCCTCTCCCTCAGCTGCTGTCGTTCTGTTTTTGTTCTGTCCCCGTCTAAGAACACCCACTTGTATTCTCCCGTTTCCTTCAGTCGTGGTTTCTCTTGGAGGATTCTGTCCCGCTCTGTTTCTGTCCGAAGAATCAGCTTGAGCGGTCGTTTTCTCCCCTTCAAGTACCCCCCTATTCTCTGAAAATTTACAATCTCGGACATGTCTTCTTCGCCTATTTCTTTGAGTATGCTCTCAATCTCCTTTCTTTCTGCCTGACGTCTTTCAGTGTGTGTCCTTCCCTCACTCTCCTGCAGCCCATGAATAAACACTGCCTTTGCCCTCTCCTCCTCCCATTGCTTCTCCCTCTGCGACTCTGGTTCCTGTCTGTATATGGCCATTTTCTCCCTTTTTTCTTCCTGTAGCTCTTGGTGGAGTGATCGTTTCTCAGCATTTGCCCTGATACCCTCTCCACCTGCTCCCAGCTTCTCACCCCCTTTGTTCCTTGGCCCTGCTTGGTAGGCAGATACGGCCATAGCATTAGTTATATCTCCTTCCTTCCCGATGGGCCCCCTTGATGCTGTGTCTTTTCTGGTCAAAACCCCTGTATCCTGCTTCAGCCTGTTTACCTCAACTTCTAGGCCCCTTATCCTGGCTACTGCAGCTTCAGATTGTGACTCCCAATTCTTCTTCTCCTACTCCAACCTCTTTTCCAGTTTCACAGACAGCTCTCTCTCCATTTTTGCAGAAAGCTTTCCTAGTTTTCTCTCCCACTCTTGTTCTATCCTTTTGCACTGCTTTTCCATCCATTCTTCTTTGCCAGGACCATTCTCCCCTGGTCCCCGGGTCCCTCGAGTCCATACCATTTTTTTTTCTTTTTTTTTTTTTGGTTCACTCTGGGTACTGTGGTTCACTCTGTTTACTGTGGTTCACTCTATGTACTGTGGTTCACTCTGGATACTGTGGTTCACACTCTGGGTACTGTGGTTCACTTTGGGTACTGTGGTTCACACTCTTGGTACTGTGGTTTACACTCTGGGTACTGTGGTTCACACTCTTGGTACTGTAGTTCACACTCTGGGCACTGTGATTCACACTTTGGGGGTACTATGGTTCACTCTGGGTACTGTGGTTCACTCTGGGTACTGTGGTTCACTCTCTGGGTACTGTGGTTCACTTTGGGTACTGTGGTTCACACTCTGGATATTGTGGTTTACACTCTGGGTACTGTGGTTCACACTCTGGGTACTGTGGTTCACACTCTGGGTACTGTGGTTCACACTCTGGGTACTGTGGTTCACACTCTGGGTACTGTGGTTCACTTTAGGTACTGTGGTTCACTTTAGGTACTGTGGTTCACTTTAGGTACTGTGGTTCACACTTTGGGGGTACTGTGGTTCACTCTGGGTACTGTGGTTCACTCTGGGTACTGTGGTTCACTCTGGGTACTGTGGTTACACTCTGGGTACTGTGGTTCACACTTTGGGTACTGTGGTTCACTCTGGGTACTGTGGTTCACACTTTGATTGCTGTGGTTCACTCTGGGTACTGTGGTTCACTCTGGGTACTGTGGTTCACTCTGGGTATTGTGGTTCACTCTGGGTACTGTGGTTCACACTTTGGGTGCTGTTTTTCACACTCTGGGTACTGTGGTTCACACTGGGTACTGTGGTTCACTCTGGGTACTGTGGTTTACTCTAGGTACTGTGGTTCACTTTGGGTACTCTGGTTCACAACGCAATATATAAATGCTGATAATTCTTTATCATTTAAATGTGAATAAATTCTCTTAAATTCTTCATTCAAATAATACAGATTTTTTTTGTTTCAGTATTTAGGTAAGTTATATGTTAGGTTTAACATTTATCAAGTCCACGATGGTCGTTAAGTCAGATTTAATGTGTTAACTAACATCAAGGATTCATTAATCTATAAGACAGTCATAAGGTGACCTTCTGGGCCTCATGTAGGCCTAACCTCTCACTCTGAATTCCATCCTTGGCCTTCACATACCTGATAAATATAATATGTAATGTAATATCTTTATTTACTACAAGTACACATACAAGGTATACAGACCTAGTTGACATCAATGACATAGTAATATACAGAAAGCCCCTTGTTATGCTGAGCATTTCCCGCAAATTAGGTCAGTTTTGTCCCAGGATGCGACCCACACCAGTCCACTAACACCCAGGTACCTATTTTACTGATGGGTGATCATAGACAACAGGTGTAAAGAAACACGCCCAATGTTTCTACCCTGGCTGGGAATCGAACCCAGACCCTCACCGTGTGAAGCACGGCATAGTTATGTAGTCTCCAAGTAGTCCATTGTAACCTTGGATAGTGTAGTTACTTGTCTGTAACTACCTATTTCTGACTACAACAACAGAGTTGTGTTCGTGATGTTCCGTCTTTAGAGTTGATAGTTACAAGAGTTGTATTGGTGATTTACCGTCTTTATTGTTTTTTGTTACAACAACAAAAGATTTCTGTGTTAGTTGTCATCCAGGTTTCCCCTCAGGAAGGAGCCAGCACAGGTTTTATAACACGCCATCAGAGAGTAAATCTTACAGAGATATTCCTGCAGGTGTTGTTCCCTCACATATATTTGCTACCTCTTCCCTCACGTTTTCCTGTTCTGTCTGCCTCTGTGGTGATTTATTTTCAGTCTGCAGATTACCAGCTACCATTTTCTCCCCAGTATCCTCCACAACATGCATACTTGAAGAATATCTGCAGCTGGATAGTGGTGAGGGCAGCGTCCGTCAAGTCCTCAGACTGCTGGTGAGAAAGCCTTCCCGATATCATGTGGGTCTGAGTATTCCTGACATAAACAACCTCCAGCCAGAACTTACTGTAGTAAACCCAAGTCTGTCATTAGATGTGCAATACTACCAAGAAAGCTCACTCTTAGGTGAAGCGGTGTTCCTTACATTGCTGCTCTCTGGCTGAGGTTAATTATACCTTTCAGTAGTTTGATCGAGGGTCAGAACTGCACATACCTTACGTTGCTTGACTTGTTTCAAGACAGACTTGAGGGTAGGAGAGATACAGGAAAGCTCGTTTGCGTCTACGTCAGTCTTAGGCAAATAATTAAAGGAACATTTTCCTGAAAAGTGAATGACTTGTCACTCACATGTCGGAAAGCTATACTTACGTTTGCCAGACACACATTTGCTGCAGCAGTTATTTGGTTGACGTGTGTCTCAGGGGATATGCTCGGTATGATACTCACCTCAAAATCCTTCTCCTTGAGTGAGGTTTGCAGCCCTTGCCCCCCGTCTGCGGTCTTATATGTCCTTCCCCATGCTTCATAACTTTCCACTTGGTGGGGTTAAATTCCAGGAGCCACTTGTCATACCAGGGCTGCAGCGTGTCCAGATCCATTTGTAACCTTTCCTGGTCCTCGTACGCTTGTATTATCCTCATTACGTTCACGTCGTCTGCGAATAGGGACACCTCTGTCTCTTTGTCGAGTGGAACCCCACTTGACACATGCACCCATTCCGACACTTCGTCACGGACCATCACTCATTGTTTCCTTTCTGTCAGGTTTTTCCTGAACCATTCCAGTGATTTTCCTGTTATTCCTTTTGTACCATTCTCTTGTATGGTACTGTGTCAAAAGCCGTCTTACAATCCAAGAAAATACACTCTACCCATCCCTCTCCTTCCTGTCTTACATCTGCTACCTTGTTGTAGAACTCCAGTAGGTTTGTGACACAGGATTTCCCATCCCTGAAACCGTGCTAGTTGTCATGTATGAGCCCATTTCTTTTTTAGATGCTCCACCACACGTCTCCTGATAATCTTGATGGAAGGGGCAAGATTATTAAGGGCATCAAGAAATGGTTGGAAGAGGCTAGAGTCATGAGGCCAAACAACAACGATGTCATCTACATAGCGGAGCCAGAGTGAAGGACGCACATCAATAGTAGGAAGAAGAACAGTCTCGAAGTATTCCATGTTTAAAGTTTAAAGCTGAGTGGGAATCTTGTTACGATAGGTGTGTTGAAGATGGTTAGGGGCACACACAGTGCCTCTGCTACCTCTCTCAGGACACATGGAGAGATATCTGGGCCCACTGTCTTCGAGGTATCTCACTCACATAGCAGTTTTTTCACCTCCTCCCTGGTTGTATGTAGTATGTCTAACACTTGCTGGTGAACTCTACACCACCTTGGTTTGCTGGTAACCTTTCTGTCTCTAAAATGCATCTCTAAATCTCATGCTGAGCTCTTCACGTACTTCCTGGTCAATCCATGTGAGCTTTCATGCCTTCCTCAGCCTGATCACCTGGTCCTTGACTGTTGTTTTCCTCCTGATGTGACTGTATAACAACTTTGGGTCACATTTGTCTTTTCATGCTTTGTCATTTTCATATTGCCTCTGGGCCTTTCTCTTTATTTAGGTATATTTGTTTCTGGCTCTTCTGCTCATCTCCTTGTTTTCATGAGTTCTTTGCTTTCTATACTTTTTCCATGCTCTAGCACACTTGGCTTTGGCCTCTCTACACCTCTGGTGAACCACAGACTCACTCTGGTCTTCCCATTGTTTCTGTTGCTCCTGGGAATGAACTTCTGCACTGCCTGTCTGCACTGTGTGGTCACATGTTCCATCATTTCACTCAGTCTTCCCCTCTAGTTCTCTTCCCCACTGCCTACGTAGTCTCCTCTTCTGAAGTTAGTCTTCTCCCCTCCTCGTGTTGCTTCACTCTCCACTGTTATTCTACAAGGTATTCAGAACCCAGGACCAAGTGATCGCTACCACTCACGGACCTTTTGTTGGTAATATTCTGTTTGTCAGAACACTTATTGGTGTGTACTCACCTAACCTAATTGTACTCACCTAACCTAATTGTACTCACCTAATTGTGGTTGCAGGGGTCGAACCACAGCTCCTGGCCCCGCCTCTTCACTGGTCGCTACTAGGTCACTATTCCTGCTCCACGAGTTTCATCATACCTCTTCTTAAAGCTATGTATGGATCCTGCCTCCACTACATCACTTTCCAGACTTCCACTTCCTGACAACTCTATAATTGAAGAAATACTTCCTAACATCCCTGTGATTCATCTGAGTCTTCAACTTCCAACTGTGACCCCTTGTTGCTGTGTCCCATCTCTGGAACATTCTGTCTCTGTCCACCATGTCGATTCCTCTCAGTATTTTAAATGTCGAGTGTGAGTGTCTGTGTGTGTACGTGTGTGTGTGTGTGTGTGTGTGTGTATTCACCTAATTGTGGTTGCAGGGGTCGAGATTCAGCTCCTGTGTGTGTGTGTGTGTGTGTGAGTGTGAGTGTGAGTGTGTGTGTGTGTGAGTGTGAGTGTGAGTGTGTGTGTTAGTTACCATTTTGTCCTAGGCACATGTCAATTAGACACTAGGCCTGTTGTATATACGTGTGTGTGTATGTGTATGTAAGGAAACACTTCGAAATGTTTCTGCCCCACCGGGAATTGAACCCGGCCCCTCCGTGCGTCAAGCAAGAGCTTTACCCACTAGTATGTATATATGTGTTAGTTACCATTTTGTCCTAGGCACATGTCGATTTGACACTAGGCCTGTTGTATGTATGTGTGTGTAAGGAAACACTTCGAAATGTTTCCGCCCCGTCGGGAATAGAACCTGGGCCCTCCGTGCGTGAAGTGTGTGTGTGAGTGTGAGTGTGTGTGCGTGTATGTGTACTCACCTAGTTGTGGTTGCAGGGGTCGATTCATATCTCCTGCCCCCGCCTCTTCACTGGCCGTGTGTGTGTGTGTGTACTCACCTATTTGTGGTTGCAGGGGTCGAGTCATAGCTCCTGGCCCCGCCTCTTCACTGATTGCTACTAGGTCCTCTCTCTCCCTGCTCCATGAGCTTTATCAAACCTAGTCTTAAAACTATGTATGGTTCCTGCCTCCACTATGTCGCTTTCTAAGCTATTCCACTTCCTGACAACTCTATGACTGAAGAAATACTTCCTAACATCCCTTTGACTCATAGGAGTCTTCAACTTCCAATTATGACCCCTTGTTTCTGTGTCCCCTCTCTGGAACATCTTGTCTCTGTCCACCTTATCTATTCCTCGCAGTATTTTATATGTCGTTATCATGTCTCCCCTAACCCTCCTGTCCTCTAGTGTCGTCAGGCCGATTTCCCTTAACCTTTCTTCGTACCAATATTGACGTATACTGACCTTGACGCCCCCTGTGTGTGTGTGTGTGTGTGTGTGTGTGTGTGTGTGGTTGTGTGTGTGTGTGGTTGTGTGTGTGTGTGTGTGTGTATGTGTGTGTGTGTGTGTGTGTGTGTGTGTGTGGTTGTGTGTGTGTGTGGTTGTGTGTGTGTGTGTGTGTGTGTGTGTGTGTGTGTGTGTGTGTGTGTGTGTGTGTGTGTGTGTGTGTGTGTGTGTGTGTGTGTGTGTGTGTGTGTGTGTGTGCGTGCGCTCAGTCCCGCGGCGGCGCAGCCTCTCAACCGGTTACTCAAACTTTTTATACCTAAATATTTGCAGCGTCATTATAGAAGATAATTGCAAGTAAGCATGAGAGAGTCTTCAATGTAAACAATAATGTGTATATTTGAGTGTTAATTGTATATTAAAGTGTAGTGTGAGTGAGTGTTTGAGTGTATAAAGGTGAGTGTAGCACTGTCTGGCAGCTCAGTAAGTGCCGGCCCCGGCAGCGTCTCCTCTTGCCCTGTCTGCCAAACGCACGATAGCCAATAACAAATGAACTTTATTTTCCCAGCGGAACATATCAGTAGAAAATACATGTTGCAGCATTAAATATTTAGAGATTAGTTCTTGATAAGAAAATGAAGTAGGTGTTAGATAGTTTGTGAGAGTAGAGAGTAGAGTGTTGCGGTAAGAGAATGTGGTGTGATGGCGGCATGGTGGCAGTGTCTGGCGGGCGGCAGCGGCAGGATCAGTTGCTCAAGTGTCCTGCCACCATGTGGCACAGTTTGTGACCTAACCTGACCTCTGACGTTCTAGGTCACAGTTGCATTCTACTGAGTGATCCTGAGAGTGTTGAGCAGTGTGTGAGGCCAGTGTGGCGCACCTCTAGTGTCGTGGTGAGGCGCCATTAACACCTGTCATAAGAGGCTTCTTCCTTCCTCTGTGTCACCAGCCTCCTCCATCACACACCTACAACTTTGTTCTCTACACGTCACAGCTGACGCAGGTCAACACTGACGAGGTAAGTGACGAAGCATATATCTAGGAAGCTGCGGCTGCCAGCTGTTGACCGCCGCAGCGGCACTACAGAAAGTACTAGCAACACTAGGAGCCTAGTACTAACACTCAGCATTAGGCTCCACCTAGCTCAATCACTAATCAGGTGTGTTCACCTGGCTGGCTGGAGCCCACGACTCGAACCCTGGCAGCTGTTAAAGGGTAAGGGAGATCCAACATGGCCGCCTGGGAGAGGTAAGGAGGGAGGGGAAACAAGGGGAGGTGTGAGGCAACAAGACGAGGGGAAACACTGCCATCCATCCTTACTGTGATGGCAGCACACCCTCCACCTGACACCATTACAATGACAACAAGTTACCAACACCACAGCTGCCTTCACCAGCAGGTGTTACACCAGCGGACATAACATTACTATACCAATATTGACGTATACTGACCTTGACGCCCCCTGTGTGTGTGTGTGTGTGTGTGTGTGTGTGTGTGTGTGGTTGTGTGTGTGTGTGTGTGTGTATGTGTGTGTGTGTGTGTGTGTGTGTGTGTGTGTGTGTGGTTGTGTGTGTGTGTTAGTACCATTTTGTCCTAGGCACATGTCAATTAGACACTAGGCCTGTTGTATAATGTGTGTGTAT
>WNWK01011717.1:0-42500 GCA_009830355.1 Cherax destructor | reverse complement strand
AATCCAGTTTCTTACGTGTTTGACTAGGCGTGTGCTCCGTGCTGAGGCTGCCTACTCTACTTGCACGGTGTTCCAGGCGTCTATTCTCCCGCAACCCGGTCCATGACCAGGCATCCTGGTGGGTCAGGGTCTGATCAACTAGGCTGTTACTGTTACTGCTGGCCGCACACAGTCCAGGGTACGAACCACAGCTTGGCTGGTCAGGAACTGACTTGAAGAACTTATCCAGTTCCCTCTTGAAGACAGCCAGGGTTCTATTGGTAATCCCTTTTATGTATGATGGGAGGATGTTGAATAATCTTGGGCCCTTTACACTTAGTGCATTGTTTCTCAGTGTACTCGCAGCACTCCTACTTTTCAATGGGAGTATTTTGCACCGTCTTTCGAGCCCTTTGCTTGTAATCGAGTGATTTCTGTGTGCAGATTTGGGACCAATTCCTCAAAGATTTTCCAGGTGTAAATTATGATGCAGCTTTGTCATCTACGTTCCAGGGAGTACAGGTCAAGGGACTTCAAACGTTTTCAGTAATTAAGGTCCTTTACTGAAATTATTCGTGTAGTAAATGTTCTCTGTGCATTCTCTAACTCTTCAGTTTCGCCTGCCTTGCCAGGGGCTGTTAGTGTACAGCAGTATTCCAGACTAGATAGAACAAGTGACTTAAAGAGGATCATCATTGGCTTGGTATCTCTTGTTTTAAAAGTTCTCATTATCCATTCTATCATTTTCCTCGTAGTTGTGATAATGACATTGTTGTGGTTCTTGAAGGTGAGATCCTCTGACATTATCACTGCTAAATCCTTTAAATTAGTTTTTCGCTCTATTGTGTGGTTAGACTTTGTGTTATACTATGCTCTAGGTTTGTGTTATACTATACTCTAGGTTTGTGTTATACTATGCTCTAGGTTTGTGTTATACTATGCTCTAGGTTTGTGTTATACTATGCTCTAGCTTTGTGTTATACTATACTCTAGGTTTGTGTTATACTATACTCTAGGTTTGTGTTATACTATACTCTAGGTTTGTGTTATACTATACTCTAGGTTTGTGTTATACTATGCTCTAGCTTTGTGTTATACTATGCTCTAGCTTTGTGTTATACTATGCTCTAGGTTTGTGTTATACTATGCTCTAGGTTTGTGTTATACTATGCTCTAGGTTTGTGTTATACTATGCTCTAGGTTTGTGTTATACTATGCTCTAGGTTTGTGTTATACTATACTCTAGCTTTGTGTTATACTATGCTCTAGCTTTATGTTATACTATGCTCTAGGTTTGTGTTATACTATGCTTTAGCTTTAAATTCCTCATAACGTTGTATGTAGTTGGAATTTGTACTCATTGAATATTTATTGTTTTATGGAGTCGGTTGGAAGACTTGGTTTATATCCGCTTGGAGAGTTGCTGTATCCTCAGTAGACGATGACACACTTATACAAAGTATAGTATCGTCTACAAAGGAAGAAACGGTGCTATGGTTTATATTTCCGTCTGCGTCTTATGTGAAGATAGGGAAAAAGGATGGAGTCGAGTAGAGTATGTTGGGGGACACAACCATTCAATGTGGCAGCCACTGACTTAACTCTTTAATATTAATCTTGGTATCTACTTTTTAAAAGTTAAAAATCCATCTGTCGTCTTCCCAATTATTCCTTTTGCACGCCATCTTGTGAGCTGCTGCCCCATGAGCACACTTGTTGAACACTTGCAGAGTCAGAGTATACTGTGTGTGTGTACTCACTTAGTTGTGGTTGCAGGGGTCGAGTCATAGCTCCTGGCCCCGCCTCTTCACTGATTGCTACTAGGTCCTCTCTCTCCCTGTTCCATGAGCTTTATCAAACCTAGTCTTAAAACTATGTATGGTTCCTGCCTCCACTATGTCACTTTCTAGGCTATTCCACTTCCTGACAACTCTGTGACTGAATAAATACTTCCTAACATCCCTTTGACTCATAGGAGTCTTCAACTTCCAGTTGTGACCCCTTGTTTCTGTGTCCCCTCTCTGGAACATTCTGTCTGAGGTTGAAATCTATTCCTCGCAGTATTTTATATGTCGTTATCATGTCTCCCCTAACCCTCCTGTCCTCCAGTGTCGTCAGGCCGATTTCCCTTAACCTTTCTTCGTAGGACAATCCCCTTAGCTCTGGGACTAGTCGTGTTGCAAACCTTTGCACTTTCTCTAATTTCTTGACGTGCTTGACCAGGTGTGGGTTCCAAACTGGTGCTGCATACTCCAGTATGGGCCTGACGTATATGGTGTACAGAGTCTTGAACGATTCCTTAGTGAGGTATTGGAACGCTATTCTCAGGTTTGCCAGCCGCCCGTATGCTGCAGCAGTTATCTTTTGATGTGTGCCTCAGGAGATGTGCTCGGTGTTATGCTCACCCCCAGATCTTTTTCCTTGATTGAAGTTTGTAGTCTCTGGCCCTATAGACTGTACTCCGTCTGCGGTCTTCTTTGCCCTTCCCCAATCTTCATGACTTTGTACTTGGTGTGGTTGAACTCCAGGAGCCAATTGCTGGACCAGACTTGCAGCCTGTCCAGATCCCTTTGTAGTTCTGCCTGGTCCTCGTCCGATTGAATTCTTCTCATCAACTTCACATCATCTGCAAACAGGGACACTTCGGAGTGTGTGTGTACTCACCTAATTGTGGTTGCAGGGGTCAAGACTCAGCTCCTGGCCCCGACTCAGCTCCTGTGTGTGTGTGTGTGTGTGTGTGTGTGTGTTTGTGTAATGGAAATTGGAAAAGTAAAATCAAGCCACAATATTGGCAGTATCAGACAGTTAGAGATATACTAGTTATTTTTAACAAAAAAAAAATCTGCAGAATGTAATTGCGAGGCTGTCACTCGCAGCGCTGGCAAACTGTAACCTAACTTTCAGATATATGGGCGGAGAATTGATAAAAAAAAGCTATTTAAATCATATATTATTACAAAATTAGAACATGAGCAGGTGTGTGTTGCGCACATGTGATAACATGGCTGCCAGAGCAGAGAAACGGCAGTTATATTGAAATATTGACACTAAAGATACCCACTCTGGCTGATAACTGCAGACATGATAACAACACATAAGGTTATTAAAGGAAATGAAATAATATATAAGTAAAATATGACAGTAGGTACAACAAGGATAACGAGACTACAGCTGAACATTGAGAAAAACTGCACCCACACCAACACAAACCTTTACGTAACACAGGACTAGATCAGTGAGGAACACACACAGTGTTGCGTACCTTGGTCAGTCCACACGGGGCTGGGCATGGCAACGCAGGGTCGAGTCCTGGCCAAGCCGCAGTTCTATTAATGATTCAAAATCACTTGTTTCGTAATTTCATTGATATATAGACTGTTGGTGAGGCTAGTACACCAAACAGGATGAGGTTGAAATTAGTGTCTGAGGCTCCACGACCACGCATGTCCTTGCACCAGGGATAACACGCTTAGCACTGCTCGGCGCCTGGGGTTTTAAGAAGAGGTGTGATAAAGCTCACGGAACAGGAAGAGTGACCAAGGAGCGAGTACTGAAGAGGCGTGGCCAGCAGCTGGGAATCGACCCCTGCAACCACACCTAGGTGAGTACACACACATGACGGAAGGGATAGACTCAGAAGTGTCCCTGATCGCAGATGATGTGAAGTTAATGAGGAGAATTAAATCAGATGAGGATCAGGCAGGACTTCAGAGAGACCTGGACAGGCTGGACACCTGGTCCAGCAACTGGCTCCTCGAATTTAACCCCGCCAAATGCAAAGTCATAAAGATCGGGGAAGGGCAAAGAAGACCGCAGACAGAGTATAGGTTAGGTGGCCAAAGACTGCAAACCTCACTCCGGAAGCACACATCAACCAGATAACTGCTGCAGCATATGGGCGACTGGCAAACCTGAGAATAGCGTTCCGATACCTCAGTAAGGAATCGTTCAAGACTCTGTACACTGTGTACGTCAGACCCATACTGGAGTATGCAGCACCAGTTTGGAACCCACACCTGGTCAAATACGTCAAGAAATTAGAGAAAGTGCAAAGGTTTGCAAGAAGACTAGTCCCAGAGCTAAGGGGATTGTCCTACGAAGAAAGGTTAAGGGAAATCGGCCTGACGACACTAGAGGACAGGAGGGTTAGGGGAGACATGATAACGACATATAAAATACTGCGAGGAATAGATAAGGTGGACAGAGACAAGATGTTCCAGAGAGGGGACACAGAAACAAGGGGTCACAATTGGAAGTTGAAGACTCCTATGAGTCAAAGGGATGTTAGGAAGTATTTGTTCAGTCATAGAGTTGTCAGGAAGTGGAATAGCCTAGAAAGTGACGTAGTGGAGGCAGGAACCATACATAGTTTTAAGACGAGGTTTGATAAAGCTCATGGAGCAGGGAGAGAGAGGACCTAGTAGCAATCAGTGAAGAGGCGGGGCCAGGAGCTATGACTCGACCCCTGCAACCACAAATAGGTGATACACCATCGGCACTCCTAACTCCAACATTCCCGTCAGTTGAACATTCAGAAAGCCTAGACAGCACCAGACAGTGAAAGGTGAGGGACAGAACTAAGTGCATCACACAAATGCAGGAATATCAAAGAGTGATAAGATTAAAGTAAAATAAAAAATATTAAATTAAATAATTTTTTTAAAGACTGATTTACAACTGGTATAGAAAATGTAACATTATTGACATAGTTATAGAAAGTTCCTGGTTATGAACAGTAGAGGTAACCCCAGATATCATAGGTGTCACAGAGACAGAGCTGACTGCAATAATATCAGATGCTATATTTCAAGCAGGATATCAAGTGATGAGGAAAGATGAAAGAAACAGGAGGCCGAGGAGTAGCACTGCTAATCAGAAATTAGTTGAATTTTGAAAGGATGAGTTTGTTACTACATAATGAGCTCAATAAAGACTGGAGGAACCCACAGTAGTAGTGTCGGTAGTGTACAACCAACTGCCTCACAGTAGGGGGACTGAAAGAGGAATTTGAAGACAACAACAAAATAATGGTTAGCATCATATCAGAAGCAGCTAGGAGTGTATATAGGGCTAAGGTAAGCTATTTAATATGGGTGATTTCAACCACAAAAATTATAGATTAGGAGAAGTGGGACCCACATGGGGAAGAAGAGAGACAATCAAGGAGAACTTTGTCAGCATATTATGGAGACAACAAGAGAGAGAGGAGTGTGTAAGAATGGACGTAGACCATATTATTTATTGCAAGTATGTCTTATATAAGTGAAATAGAATATGAGAGCCCCCTGGACACCAGTGAACTACTGAACACTGAGTAACTTGTGGAACTAAAAGTAGAGGAAAGAACGGAAAGTGGAGGGAATGAGAAGCTAAACTTCAGAAGAGGGAATGAGAGGTTTCCTGAATGCTATGTAGTGAGAAAGGGAGCCAGAAGTGAGAAAGTGAGCCAGAAGTGAGAAAGTGAGCCAGAAGTGAGAAAGGGAGCTAGAAGTGAGAAAGGGAGCCAAAGTGAGAAGGAGCCAGAAGTGAGAAAGGAGCCAGAAGTGAGAAAGGGAGCCAGAAGTGAGAAAGGGAGCCAGAAGTGAGAAAGGGAGCCAGAAGGAAAGTTAGCAGATGAGATGTTTGAGTACCTAGCTGGAAGTTACCTGAGGCAGGGAACTTCATTCATACCCAGGAGAAGAAGTGAAAATGATGAAGAGGACGCTAAAAGAGACAGGTAAAACAGATAAGTATATGAGCGTAGAGACTATGGAAAGCGACGGACAGGTGAGAACAGAACAATTAGCTGATTATCCAGAAACTAATGACATTGACACAATGAACAAGGGTGATCATATCTGCTTCACAATTACATAAGAAGAAAGATGACAGTAAGAAAGCAGGAGATTTGAATGAAAAAGAATACACCGACAGGTATAGGACACCATATACACAAGAGGGGAAGAGGTAGAAAAACTTTTAGTGGAGCTTAATACGTCAAAGGCAGTGGGACTGACAAGGTGTCACAATGTGTTTTGTTAGAGGAAGGTGAAGCACTGTTTGAACCACTAAGATCTACAACAGTTCACTGGACATGGGACAGTTTCCAGAGATCTGGAAAACGGAGAGTGTAATCCCTCTAAGAAAGGAGACAGACAGAAAATGTTGAATTGCAGACCATTTTCACTGACGTATATACCATGCAAGGAGGTAGAGGAGGAATGGTATAATACTTAAGAGAGAAGTGGTGTCATGAAGAACAACTGGTAAATCTTGTCTTACCAACCTGTTGGAATTCTATAATTAAGTAACGGAAGTGAGACAGGAGGGGGGGACGGACTGCATCTTCTTAGATTGCAAAAAGGTATTTGATAGTATACCCCACAAGAGACTGGGATAAAAACTTACAAATGCAGTCAGGAACAACAGGGAACACAATCTGATGGATCAAAAAGTACTTTAGGGAAAGGAAACAAAGTGACTGTCCATGAGATGTCAGAATGGGGAACGTGAAATCGAGTTTGAAGAACGAGCTGGGTACCACAGGATCGGTGTTAGCACCAGTACTGTTTCTCCTTCATCTGAATGACCCTTCAGATGGGATTGAATCAGATGTTTCTCTGTTTCTTGGTGATTTAAAATTAATGAAAAGAATAAAAACAGATAAGGACAAGAAAAACCTCCAAAGGAATCTGGAGAAACTGCAAGAGTGGTCAGACAAGTGGTTGTTTGAATTCAATCCCTGGTAAATGCAAGGTTAAGAAGACTGGTGAAAGGGCCTGGAGACCAGGCACAAATTACAGACTAGAGGAACAGAAGCTGAAGACTTCACTCACAGAGAAAGACCTAGGGAGGGGGGGGGGAATAGTACTTGGTATATCACCAGAGACTCGTCTACTGAATAACCTGTACTGCCAGTGTTCCTCTGGGAAATCTAAGAGTAGCTATCAGGAATCTCATGGAAGTCATTCTGGACCCTTTATACAACATATGTCAGGTCAATGTTAGATTATGCAGCACCAGTATGGAACCCACATCTGAAATACCATGTCTTTCACTCTTCTGTACACATTCCTGCAGTCTTCACATTATGTTCTTGTATTGATAAAGCCACTGGAGGGCGAAACGTCTACAAAATAAAGACACCCAGATGTTGCACATGTGTCTTAATTTATTATGAATCTAAGGACATTGAAGGATACTAAGAATGTTGTACAGTTTAGCTACACTGTTTCTTACGTTCTTTGTCATCAAGGATACTTTAAGGTAGACTCAAGTAAAGTTCTTCTCTTAGATTCTGGCAGGTCACTTCTCCTCCTTTATCATTCTACAAACATTTTCTCCATAATAAGTTGTGGATGTTACTAAAAATGATCACTTAAGATAATGTGATCACGCGTAGTGTTAGTTGTTTTAACCTAGAGTTATAACATCTGTATGCCTCATGTGTGAGCACATAACACCTGTGTGTGAACAAATAACACTTGTGTGCTTTCTGTGTGAAAACATAACACCTGTGTGTGAGAATATAAGACCTGTGTGCTTTCTGTGTGAACACATAACACCTGTGTGTGTGAACACAACATCTGTGTGTGAACACAATACCTGCGTGTCATTGTAATTCACTGTGTCTTGTATTAACTTACTATGAAGGTCTGTAGATGTGACCTTGGTCACTCCAAGTGTGACCTTCGTCACTACAGGTCTGACCTTGGTCACTCCAAGTGTGACCGTCACTACAGGTGTGACCTTGGTCACTCCAAGTGTGACCTTGTTCACTTAAAGTGTGACCTTGGTCACTACAGGTATGACATTGGTCACTCCAAGTGTGACCTTGGTCACTCCAAGTGTGACTTTGGTCACTCCAAGTGTGACCTTGGTTACTCCAAGTGTGACCTTGGTCACTGTTAATGATATAAGACAGTGATGATCCAGTGAAGGTGTCTGGTGACCTGAGTGCTGTGTCAGGTGACATCAACAAGTCAGCCTAAGTGCTGTGTCAGGTGACAGCAACAAGTCAGCCTGAGTGCTGTGTCAGGTGACAGCAACAAGTCAGCCTGAGTGCTGTGTCAGGTGACAGCAACAAGTCAGCCTGAGTGCTGTGTCAGGTGACAGCATCAAGTCAGCCTAAGTGCTGTGTCAGGTGACAGCAACAAGTCAGCCTGAGTGCTGTGTCAGGTGACAGCATCAAGTCAGCCTAAGTGCTGTGTCAGGTGACAGCAACAAGTCAGCCTGAGTGCTGTGTCAGGTGACAGCAACAAGTCAGCCTGAGTGCTGTGTCAGGTGACAGCAACAAGTCAGCCTGAGTGCTGTGTCAGGTGACGGCAACAAGTCAGACTGAGTGCTGTGTCAGGTGACAGCAACAAGTCAGCCTGAGTGCTGTGTCAGGTGACAGCAACAAGTCAGACTGAGTGCTGTGTCAGGTGACAGCAACAAGTCAGCCTGAGTGCTGTGTCAGGTGACGGCAACAAGTCAGACTGAGTGCTGTGTCAGGTGACAGCAACAAGTCAGCCTAGTGCTGTGTCAGGTGACAGCAACAAGTCAGCCTGAGTGCTGTGTCAGGTGACAGCAACAAGTCAGCCTAAGTGCTGTGTCAGGTGACAGCAACAAGTCAGCCTGAGTGCTGTGTCAGGTGACAGCAACAAGTCAGACTGAGTGCTGTGTCAGGTGACAGCAACAAGTCAGCCTGAGTGCTGTGTCAGGTGACAGCAACAAGTCAGCCTTAGTGCTGTGTCAGGTGACAGCAACAAGTCAGCCTGAGTGCTGTGTCAGGTGACAGCAACAAGTCAGACTGAGTGCTGTGTCAGGTGACAGCAACAAGTCAGCCTGAGTGCTGTGTCAGGTGACAGCAACAAGTCAGCCTGAGTGCTGTGTCAGGTGACAGCAACAAGTCAGCCTAGTGCTGTGTCAGGTGACAGCAACAAGTCAGCCTG
The DNA here is from genome assembly GCA_009830355.1 of Cherax destructor. Classification (NCBI taxonomy): domain Eukaryota; kingdom Metazoa; phylum Arthropoda; class Malacostraca; order Decapoda; family Parastacidae; genus Cherax; species Cherax destructor. The sequence goes on along the minus strand of WNWK01011717.1, from coordinate 33,609 downwards.
AGTGCTGTGTCAGGTGACAGCAACAAGTCAGCTAAGTGTGTGTCAGGTGACAGCAACAAGTCAGCCTAGTGCTGTGTCAGGTGACAGCAACAAGTCAGCCTGAGTGCTGTGTCAGGTGACAGCAACAAGTCAGCCTGAGTGCTGTGTCAGGTGACAGCAACAAGTCAGCCTGAGTGCTGTGTCAGGTGACAGCAACAAGTCAGCCTGAGTGCTGTGTCAGGTGACAGCAACAAGTCAGCCTGAGTGCTGTGTCAGGTGACAGCAACAAGTCAGCTGAGTGTGTGTCAGGTGACAGCAACAAGTCAGCCTGAGTGCTGTGTCAGGTGACAGCAACAAGTCAGCTGAGTGCTGTGTCAGGTGACAGCAACAAGTCAGCCTGAGTGCTGTGTCAGGTGACAGCAACAAGTCAGCCTGAGTGCTGTGTCAGGTGACAGCAACAAGTCAGCCTGAGTGCTGTGTCAGGTGACAGCAACAAGTCAGCCTAGTGCTGTGTCAGGTGACAGCAACAAGTCAGCCTGAGTGCTGTGTCAGGTGACAGCAACAAGTCAGCCTGAGTGCTGTGTCAGGTGACAGCAACAAGTCAGCCTAGTGCTGTGTCAGGTGACAGCAACAAGTCAGCCTGAGTGCTGTGTCAGGTGACAGCAACAAGTCAGCCTGAGTGCTGTGTCAGGTGACGGCAACAAGTCAGACTGAGTGCTGTGTCAGGTGACAGCAACAAGTCAGCCTAAGTGCTGTGTCAGGTGACAGCAACAAGTCAGCCTAAGTGCTGTGTCAGGTGACAGCAACAAGTCAGCCTGAGTGCTGTGTCAGGTGACAGCAACAAGTCAGCCTGAGTGCTGTGTCAGGTGACAGCAACAAGTCAGCCTAGTGCTGTGTCAGGTGACAGCAACAAGTCAGCCTAGTGCTTGTGTCAGGTGACAGCAACAAGTCAGACTGAGTGCTGTGTCAGGTGACAGCAACAAGTCAGCCTGAGTGCTGTGTCAGGTGACAGCAACAAGTCAGCCTGAGTGCTGTGTCAGGTGACAGCAACAAGTCAGCCTAAGTGCTGTGTCAGGTGACAGCAACAAGTCAGCCTAAGTGCTGTGTCAGGTGACAGCAACAAGTCAGCCTAAGTGCTGTGTCAGGTGACAGCAACAAGTCAGCCTAAGTGCTGTGTCAGGTGACAGCAACAAGTCAGCCTAAGTGCTGTGTCAGGTGACAGCAACAAGTCAGCCTGAGTGCTGTGTCAGGTGACAGCAACAAGTCAGCCTGAGTGCTGTGTCAGGTGACAGCAACAAGTCAGCCTAAGTGTGTGTCAGGTGACAGCAACAAGTGGTCAAGCACAAGTCGCTTGCTGTGTCAGGTGACAGCAACAGTCAGCCTAGTGTGTGTCAGGTGACAGCAAAAGTAGCTAGTGCTGTGTCAGGTGACAGCAAAAGTTGCTACAGTGTGTGTCAGGTGACAGAAACAAGTCAGCCTAAGTGTGTGTCAGGTGACAGCAACAAGTCAGCACTGAGTGCTGTGTCAGGTGACAGCAACAAGTCAGCCTAAGTGCTTGTGTCAGGTGACAGCAAAAGTCAGCCTAATGTGTGTCAGGTGACAGCAACAAGTCCAGTGCTTGTCTGACAGGTTGTTGTGTCAGGTGACAGCAACAAGTCAGCCTGGTGTCGTGTGCTTCAGGTGACAGCAAAAGTCAGCAGTGTGTGTCAGTGACAGCAACAAGTCAGCCTAGTGTTGTGTCAGGTGACAGCAAAAGTCAGCTAGTGTGTGTCAGGTGACAGCAACAAGTCAGCCTAAGTCGGATGCATGTGCCAGTGTTGTCCACAGTGTTGTCTACAGCACAGTCAGCCTGAGGTTGCTGGTCAGTGACAGCAACAAGTCAGATTGAGTGCTAGTGTGGTCAGTGACAGCAACAAGTCAGCCTAGTGTTGTCAGGTGACAGCAAAGTAGCTAAGTGCTTGTCTTACAGTGTTGTGCTGTCAGTGTTGCTTACAGTTGTGTGTATCCTTACAGTGTTGTCTTACAGTGTTGTCTTACAGTGTTGTGTGTCAGTGTTGCCTTACAGTGTTGTCTTACAGTGTTGTCTTACAGTGTTGTGTTACAGTGTTGTCTTACAGTGTTGTCTTACAGTGTTGTGTGTCAGTGTTGCCTTACAGTGTTGTCTTACAGTGTTGTCTTACAGTGTTGTCTTACAGTGTTGCTTACAGTGTTGTCTTACAGTGTTGTCTTACAGTGTTGTCTTACAGTGTTGTCTTACAGTGTTGTCTTACAGTGTTGTCTTACAGTGTTGTCTTACAGTGTTGTGTGTCAGTGTTGCCTTACAGTGTTGTCTTCACTGCTGTTTTGTTCCACTTCCTCGGATGTTCTTGAGTTAACTCACCGAGATAGTGGGACTCCACAAAGATATGTGTTAACTTATTGTGATTTATATTAACTTACTTTGATTTGTGTTAACTTATTGTGAATTGTGTTAATATACTGCTATTTATATTAACTTACTGTGATTTGTATTATTTATTTTAATGATTTGTATTAACTGATAATAAGATTTGTATTGCCTGCTTGTAGGATTTATATTAGTAGTTTATATTTTGTATTACCTTATGATTTGTATTATTATCTTATAATTTGTGTTATCATGATTTGTATTATTATCTTATAATTTGTGTTATTATGATTTGTATTATTATCTCATGATTTTTATTGTGTTTTTGTCAGTTATTAACTTTGTAAAGATTTGTGTATTGTTTAGTTTTGTTTTTGTGGAACATTTTATGAGTATTGTGTGTCAACAATATTTGTTAAACATACCTGGGTATATACAGCCATGTATACACCTTGTATACAACAAGGTGTATGCAGTAACATGGTCACAGCAACAAGGGGTCACAGTTGGAAGTTGAAGACTCAGATGAATCACAGGGATGTTAGGAAGTATTTCTTCAGTCACAGAGTTGTCAGGAAGTGGAATAGTTTAGGAAGTGATGTACTGGAGGCAGGCTCCATACATAGCTTTAAGAAGAGGTATGATAAAGCTCATGGAGCGGGAAGAGTGACCCAGTAGAGGAGAGTGAAGAGGTGGGGCCAGGAGCTCTGACGCGACCTCTGCAACCACAACTAGGTGAGTACAACTAGGTGAGTACACACTCACACACACACACAAATATGATATTACTCTTCATGTTATTAATTACGTGTATCAATATCTTAATGACCCTCATAGAGTGGAGAAGCTTAACAAAGCTTAACAAAGCAGCCAGAACATAGACATATTAATAATCTATTAGTGTCTGATTGACTGACACAACAAAGGTAATAAAATGAAAATGTATTCTGTGTGTGTGTGTGTGTGTGTGTGTGTGTGTGTGTGTGTTGTATGTGTGTGTGTAATCACCTAGTTGTACTCACCTAGTTGTGGTTGCAGGGGTCGAGTCATAGCTCCTGGCCCCGCCTCTTCACTGGCCGCTACTGGATCACGCTCCCTGCTCCATGAGCTTTATCATACCTCTCCTTAAAGCTATGTATGGAACCTGCCTCCACTACATCGCTTCCCAAGCTATTCCACTTCCCGACCACTCTATGACTGAAGAAATACTTCCTAACATCCCTGTGATTCATCTGTGATACTCTGTCTGCGGTCTTCTTTGCCCTTCCCCAACCTTTATGACTTTTCACTTGGTGGGGTTGAACTCCAGGAGCCAATTGCTGGACCAGGCTTGCAGCCTGTCCAGATACCTTTGTAGTTCTGCCTGGTCCTCGTCCAATTGAATTCTTCTCATCAACTTCACATCATCTGCAAACAGGGACACTTCGGAGTCTATTCCTTCTGTCATGTCGCTCACAAATACCAGAAACAGCACCGGTCCTAACACTGACCCCTGTGGAACCCCACTCGTCACCGGCGCCCACTCTGACACCTCGCCACGTACCATGACTCGCTGCTGTCTTCCTGACAGGTATTTCCTGATCCATTGTAGTGCCTTCCCTGTTACCCCTGCCTGGTCCTCCAGCTTCTGCACTAATCTCTTGTGTGGGACTGTGTCAAACGCCTTCTTACAGTCCAGGAATATGCAATCTACCCACCCCTCCCTCTATTGTCTTACTGCTGTCACCCTGTGTGTGTGTGTGTGTGGACTCACCTAGTTGTGGTTGCAGGGGTCGAGTTATAGCTCCAGGCCCCGCCTCTTCACTGGCCGCTGCTGGGTCACTCCCTGCGCCATGAGCTTTATCATACCTCTTCTTGAAGCTATGAATGGATCCTGCCTCCACTACATCACTTCCCAAGCTATTCCACTTCCTGTCCACTCTGTGACTGAAGAAATACTTCCTAACATCCTTGTGATTCATCTGAGTCTTCATCTTCCAACTGTGTCCCATCTCTGGAACATTCTGTCTCTGTCCACCTTGTCAATTCCTCTCAGTATTTTATATGTCGTTATCATGTCCCCCTATCTCTCCTGTCCTCCAGTGTCGTCAGGTCGATATCCCTTGACCTCTCCTCGTAGGACATACCCCTAAGCTCCGGGACTAGCTTTGTTGCAAACCTTTGCACTTTCTCTAGATTCTTTACGTCATGTCGTCCACAAATACCAGAAACAGCACCGGTCCTAGGACTGACCCCTGTGGAACCCCACTCGTCACAGGCGCCCACTCTGACACCTCGCCACGTACCATGACTCGCTGCTGTCTTCCTGACAGGTATTCCCTGATCCATTGGAGTGCCTTCCCTGTTATCCCTGCCTGGTCCTCCAGCTTTTGCACTAATCTCTTGTGTGGAACTGTGTCAAACGCCTTCTTACAGTCCAAGAAAATGCAGTCTACCCACCTCTCTCTCTCTCTTGTCTTACTGCTGTCACCCTGTCATAGAACTTCAGTAGGATCTCCCGTCCCTGAAACCGTGTTGGCCGTCGTTGATAAGCTCATTCCTTTCTAGGTGTTCCACCACTCTTCTCCTGACTATCTTCTCCATGACCTTGCATACTATACATGTCAGTGACACTGGTCTGTAGTTTAGTGCTTCGTGTCTGTCTCCTTTAAAAATTGGAACTACATTTGCTGTCTTCCATACCTCAGGTAGTCGCCCAGTTTCGATAGATGTGTTGAAGATTGTTGTTATGGGTACACATAGTGCCTCAGCTCCTCTCTCAGGACCCATGGAGAGATGTGATCCGGCCCCGTCGCCTTTGAGGTATCTAGCCACCAGCAGCCTCTTCACTTCTTCCTCGGTTGCATGTATTGTGTCCAGCACTTGGTGGTGTACCCCACCTCTCCGTCTTTCTGGAGTCCCTTTTGTCTCCTCGGTGAACACTTCTTTGAATCTCATGTTGAGTTCCTCACACACTTTGTGGTCGTTTCTTGTGATCTCTCCTCCTTCCTTCCTCAGGCTGATCACCTGGTCCTTGACTGTTGTTTTCCTCCTGATGTGGCTGTACAGCAGCTTTGGGTCGGATTTGGCTTTCTCTGCTATGTGTGTGTGTGTGTGTCTGTGTGTACTCACCTAGTTGTACTCACCTAGTTGTACTCACCTAGTTGTGGTTGCAGGGGTCGAGTCATAGCTCCTGGCCCCGCCTCTTCACTGGCCGCTACTAGGTCATGCTCCCTGCTCCATGAGCTTTATCATACCCTCTACTTAAAGCTATGTATGGAACCTGCCTCCACTACATCGCTTCCCAAGCTATTCCACTTCCCGACCACTCTATGACTGAAGAAATTCTTCCTAACATCCCTGTGATTCATTTGAGTCTTCAACTTCCAACTGTGTCCCCTTGTTGCTGTGTCCCATCTCTGGAACATTCTGTCTCTGTCCACCTTGTCTATTCCTCTCAGTATCTTATATGTCGTTATCATGTCCCCCCCTATCTCTCCTGTCCTCCAGTGTCGTCAGGTCGATATCCCTTAACCTCTCCTCGTAGGACATACCCTTAGCTCCGGACTAGTCTTGTTGCAAACCTTTGCACTTTCTCTAGCTTCTTTACGTGCTTGGCTAAATGTGGGTTCCAAACTGGTGCTGCATACTCCAGTATGGGCCTAACGTACACAGTGTACAGGGTCCTGAACGATTCTTTATTAAGATGTCGGAATGCTGTTCTTAGGTTTGCTAGGCGCCCATATGCTGCAGCAGTTATTTGGTTGATGTGCGCCTCAGGAGATGTGCCTGGTGTTATACTTACCCCAAGATCTTTTTCCTTGATTGAGGTTGTAGTCTCTGGCCCCCTAGACTGTACTCCGTCTGCGGTCTTCTTTGCCCTTCCCAATCTTCATGACTTTGCACTTGGTGGGTTGAACTCCAGGAACCAATTGCTGGACCAGGCTTGCAGCCTCTCCAGATCCCTTTGTAGTTCTGCCTGGTCCTCGTCCGATTGAATTCTTCTCATCAACTTCACATCATCTGCAAACAGGGACACTTCGGAGTCTATTACTTCCGTCATGTCGTTCTCAAATACCAGAAACAGCACCGGTCCTAGAACTGACCCCTGTGGAACCCCACTCGTCACCGGCGCCCACTCTGACACCTCGCCACGACAAAGGACCATGACTCGCTGCTGTCTTCCTGACAGGTATTCCCTGATCCATTGTAGTGCCTTCCCTGTTATCCCTGCCTGGTCCTCCAGCTTCTGCACTAATCTCTTGTGTGGGACTGTGTCAAACGCCTTCTTACAGTCCAGGAATATGCAATCTACCCACCCCTCTCTCTCTCTTGTCTTACTGCTGTCACCCTGTCGTGGAACTCCAGTAGGTTTGTGACACAGGATTTCCCGTCCCTGAAACCGTGTTGGCTGTCGTTGATAAGCTCATTCCTTTCTAGATGCTCCACCACTCTTCTCCTGACTATCTTCTCCATGACCTTGCATACTATACATGTCAGTGACACTGGTCTGTAGTTTAGTGCTACGTCCCTGTCTCCTTTTTTAAAAATTGGAACTACATTTCCTGTGTTCCAAACCTCAGGTAGTTGCCCTGTTTCGATAGATGTGTTGAAGATCATTGTTAGGGGTACACATAGCTCCTCTACTCCCTCTCTCAGGACCCATGGAGAGATGTTATCTGGCCCCATCGCCTTTGAGGTATCTAGCTTGCTGTGTGTGTGTGTGTATGTGTGTGTGTGCGTGTGTGTGTTTGTGTGTGTGTGTGTGTGTGTGTGTGTGTGTGTGTGTGTGTGTGTGTATCTGTCAATATATTGCTGGAGAGTATTGAATGAATTATGTATTGGCCCCAATATTAGTGTGTCTGGTGTCGTGACACTGTGTCATAATATTGCTAGATACTTTTGTTGGTCACCAGGTACAAGGTTATCCTGCCTGCACTCACTCAGGCAAGCTAGATAGTTTAGCTGGTCACCAGGTATAAGGTTATCCTGCCTGCACTCACTCAGGCAAGCTAGATACTTTTGTTGGTCACCAGGTACAAGGTTATCCTGCCTGCACTCACACTAGGCAAGCTAGATACTTTTGTTGGTCACCAGGTACAAGGTTATCCTGCCTGCACTCACTCAGGCAAGCTAGATACTTTTGTTGGTCACCAGGTACAAGGTTATCCTGCCTGCACTCACTCAGGCAAGCTAGATAGTTTAGCTGGTCACCAGGTATAAGGTTATCCTGCCTGCACTCACTCAGGCAAGCTAGATAGTTTTGCTGGTCACCAGGTACAAGGTTATCCTGCCTGCACTCACTCAGGCAAGCTAGATAGTTTTGCTGGTCACCAGGTACAAGGTTATCCTGCCTGCACTCACTCAGGCAAGCTAGATAGTTTTGCTGGTCACCAGGTACAAGGTTATCCTGCCTGCACTCACTCAGGCAAGCTAGATAGTTTAGCTGGTCACCAGGTATAAGGTTATCCTGCCTGCACTCACTCAGGCTACCTTACGTACACATATACTCTGCGTCATAGGTAATCAAAATGACATAAAAATTATGTAGATGTATTTAGACCTGATGAGCAGGTAAACATGATGAGCAGGTAAACATGATCAGCAGGAAGTGTAAATAATAAATACTGTAAAATTTAATGAAGGAAGCATACTGGAAGTTGGTAGAAGGACAAGCATAACATGTGTACAACATTGCAAGCTCCTGGTGATGTGTTAAGGCCTAGAACTATCATTCAACTTCCCCGTGGTTGTTATATATGTAAAGGTAGAAAGTTGAAAGTGAACATAGATAAGAGTAAGGTGATGAGGGTATCAAACGATTTAAATAAAGAAAAATTGGATATCACATTGGAGAGAGGGATTATGGAAGAAGTAAATGTTTTCAGATATTTGGGAGTTGACGTGTCAGCGGATGGGTTTATGAACGATGAGGTTAACCATAGAATTGATGAAGGAAAGAAGGTGAGTGGTGCATTGAGGTATCTGTGGAGACAAAAAACGTTATCCATGGAGGCAAAGAAGGGAATGTACGGAAATATAGTGGTACCAACACTCGTATATGGGTGTGAAGCATGGGTTGCAAATGCTGCAGCGAGGAGGAGGCTGGAGGCAGTGGAGATGTCATGTCTAAGGGCAATGTGTGGTGTAAATATTATGCAGAAAATTCGGAGTGTGGAAATTAGGAGGTGTGGAGTTACTAAAAGTATTTGTCAGAGGGCTGAAGAGGGGTTGTTGAGGTGGTTTGGTCATTTAGAGAGAATGGATCAAAGTAGAAGGACTTGGAGAGCGTATAAATCTGTAGGGGAAGGAAGGCGGGTACGGGTCTTCCTCGAAAAGGTTGGAGGGAGGGGGTAAAGGAGGTTTTGTGGGCAAGGTGTGGGTTCCAAACTGGTGCTTCATACTCCAGTATGGGCCTGACGTATATGGTGTACAGAGTCTTGAATGATTCCTTAGTGAGGTATTGGAACGCTATTCTTAGGTTTGCCAGCCGCCCGTATGCTGCAGCAGTTATCTGATTGATGTGTGCCTCAGGAGATGTGCTCGGTATTATACTCACCCCAAGATCTTTTTCCTTGAGTGAGGTTTGCAGTCTTTGGCCACCTAGACTATACTCTGTCTGCGGTCTTCTTTGCCCTTCCCCGATTTTCATGACTTTACATTTGGCAGGGTTAAATTCAAGGAGCCAGTTACTGGACCAGGCTTGTAGCCTGTCCAGGTCTCTTTGTAGTCCTGCCTGATCCTCGACTGATTTAATTCTTCTCATTAACTTCACATCATCTGCAAACAGGGACACTTCTGAGTCTATCCCTTCCGTTATGTCATTCACATATACCAAAAACAGTACAGGTCCTAGGACTGACCCTTGTGGAACCCCACTCGTCACAGGTGCCCACTCTGACACCTCGTCACGTACCATGACTCGTTGTTGCCTCCCTGTCAGATATTCTCTGATCCATTGCAGTGCCTTTCCTGTTACGTGTGCCTGATCCTCTAACTTTTGCATTAACCTCTTGTGAGGAACTGTGTCGAACGCCTTCTTGCAGTCCAAGAAAATGCAGTCTATCCACACCTCTCTCTCGTGTCTTACTTCTGTTACCTTGTCATAAAACTCCAGTAGGTTTGTGACACAGGATTTTCCTTCCCTGAAACCGTGCTGGTTGTCGTTTATAAGCTTGTGTGTGCGTGCGTGTGTGTGCGTGCGTGTGTGTGTGTGTGTGTGTGTGCGTGCGTGCGTGTGTGTGTGTGTGTGTGTGTGTGTGTGTGTGTGTGTGTGTGTGTGTGTGTGTGTGTGTGTGTGTGTGTGTGTGTGTGTGTGTGTGTGTGTGTGTGTGTGTGTGTGTGTGTGGGACAATCAGTTTACTCAGTCTTGTACCATTATGGGTCAGTGGTGGTGGTACAGATTCACTACACTCGTCATCTACGTCACTACACTCGTCATCTACGTCACTACACTCGTCATCTACGTCACTACACTCGTCATCTACGTCACTACACTCGTCATCTACGTCACTACACTCGTCATCTACGTCACTACACTCGTCATCTACGTCACTACACTCGTCATCTACGTCACTACACTCGTCATCTACGTCACTACACTCGTCATCTACGTCACTACCTCGTCATCTACGTCACTACACTCGTCATCTACGTCACTACACTCGTCATCTACGTCACTACACTCGTCATCTACGTCACTACACTCGTCATCTACGTCACTACACTCGTCATCTACGTCACTACACTCGTCATCTACGTCACTACACTCGTCATCTACGTCACTACACTCGTCATCTACGTCACTACACTCGTCATCTACGTCACTACACTCGTCATCTGTCTACACTCGTCATCTACGTCACTACACTCGTCATCTACGTCACTACGCTCGGGCAGTCTACCTCACTACACTCGTCATCTACCTCACTACACTCGTCATCTACGTCACTAACTGTCATCTACGTCACTACACTCGTCATCTACGTCACTACACTCGTCATCTACGTCACTACACTCGTCATCTACGTCACTACACTCGTCATCTACGTCACTACACTCGTCATCTACGTCACTACACTCGTCATCTACGTCACTACTCGTCATCTACGTCACTACACTCGTGATCTACGTCACTACACTCGTCATCTACCTCACTACACTCGTCATCTACGTCACTACACTCGTCATCTACCTCACTACACTCGTCATCTACGTCACTACACTCGTCATCTACGTCACTACACTCGTCATCTACCTCACTACACTCGTCATCTACGTCACTACACTCGTCATCTACGTCACTACACTCGTCATCTACCTCACTACACTCGTCATCTACGTCACTACACTCGTCATCTACGTCACTACACTCGTCATCTACCTCACTACACTCGTCATCTACGTCACTACACTCGTCATCTACGTCACTACACTCGTCATCTACCTCACTACCTCGTCATCTACGTCACTACACTCGTCATCTACGTCACTACCGTCATCTACCTCACTACACTCGTCATCTACGTCACTACACTCGTCATCTACGTCACTACACTCGTCATCTACCTCACTACACTCGTCATCTACGTCACTACACTCGTCATCTACGTCACTACACTCGTCATCTACCTCACTACACTCGTCATCTACGTCACTACACTCGTCATCTACGTCACTACACTCGTCATCTACCTCACTACACTCGTCATCTACGTCACTACACTCGTCATCTACGTCACTACACTCGTCATCTACGTCACAACACTCGTCATCTACGTCACTACACTCGTCATCTACCTCACTACACTCATCATCTACCTCACTACACTCGTCATCTACGTCCCCAAATCGTCATCTACGTCACTACACTCGTCATCTACGTCACTACATTCGTCATCTACGTCACTACACTCGTCATCTTCGTCACTACACTCATCATCTACCTCTCTACACTCGTCATCTACGTCACTACACTCGTCATCTACCTCACTACACTCGCCATCTACGTCACTACACTCGTCATCTACGTCACTACATTCGTCATCTACGTCACTACCTCGTCATCTACGTCCTACATTCGTCATCTACGCACTACCTGTCATCTACCTCACTACACTCGTCATCTACGTCACTAACCCGTCATCTACGTCACTACATTCGTCATCTACGTCACTACACTCGTCATTTGTCACCACCCCATCATCTACCTCTCTACACTCGTCATCTACGTCACTACACTCGTCATCTACCTCACTACACTCGTCATCTACGTCACTACACTCGTCATCTACGTCACTACAATTGTCATCTACGTCACTACACTCGTCATCTACGTCACTACATTCGTCATCTACGTCACTACACTCGTCATCTGCCTCACTACACTCGTCATCTACGTCACTACACTCGTCATCTACGTCACTACACTCGTCATCTACCTCACTACACTCGTCATCTACGTCACTACACTCGTCATCTACGTCACTACATTCGTCATCTACGTCACTACACTCGTCATCTACGTCACTACACTCGTCATCTACCTCACTACACTCGTCATCTACCTCACTACACTCGTCATTTACGTCAAGAAATTAGAGAAAGTGCAAAGGTTTGCAACAAGACTAGTCCCAGAGCTAAGGGGATTGTCCTACGAAGAAAGGTTAAGGGAAATCGGCCTGACGACACTAGAGGACAGGAGGGTTAGGGGAGACATGATAACGACATATAAAATACTGCGAGGAATAGATAAGGTGGACAGAGACAAGATGTTCCAGAGAGGGGACACAGAAACAAGGGGTCACAATTGGAAGTTGAAGACTCCTATGAGTCAAAGGGATGTTAGGAAGTATTTCTTCAGTCATAGAGTTGTCAGGAAGTGGAATAGCCTAGAAAGCGACGTAGTGGAGGCAGGAACCATACATAGTTTTAAGACGAGGTTTGATAAAGCTCATGGAGCAGGGAGAGAGAGGACCTAGTAGCAATCAGTGAAGAGGCGGGGCCAGGAGCTATGAATCGACCCCTGCAGCCACAAATAGGTGAGTACACACACACACACACCCAGGTACTGAGTGTGCCACTTACCATAATATTCAACACATCCCTTGAAACTGGGCAGCTACCTGAGGTATGGAAGAAGGCCAATGTAGTCCCCATCTTTAAAAAAGGAGACAGAAAGGAGGCACTAAACTATAGACCGGTGTCACTTACATGTATAGTGTGCAAAGTCCTGGAGAAAATCATCAGGAAAAGAATGGTGGAGCACCTCGAGCTGAACAGGATAATAAACACCAGTCAGCACGGATTCCGGGAAGGCAAATCCTGTGTAATAAAATATCTAAGTTCTATTTCAATGCATGTTACAAGTGTACAATGTTATTGGTAGTTACTGCATTTTCCTGGACTGCAGGAAGGCCTTCGAAACAGTTCTTCACATGAGATTAGTAAAGAAGTTGGAAGAACAAGCACGTATAACAGGAAGGGCACTGGAATGGATCAGGGAATACCTCACAGGGAGGCAACAACGGGTCATGGTGCGTGATGAGGTATCACAGTGGGCGCCTGTGACGAGCGGTGTACCGCAGGGGTCAGTCCTAGGACCTACCTGAAGTCTACCTGGAGAGAATTCCAGGGGTCAACGCCCCCGCGGCCCGGTCTGTGACCAGGCCTCCTGTTGGACCAGAGCCTGATCAGCCAGGCTGTTACTGCTGGCCGCACGCAGTCCAACGTACGAACCACAGCCTGGCTGGTCAGGTACCGACTTTAGGTGCCTGTCCAGTGCTTGCTTGAAGACAGCCAGGGATTTGTTGGTAATCCCCCTGATGTATGCTGGGAGGCAGTTGAACAATTTTGGGCCCCTGACACTTATTGTGTTGTCCCTCAACGTGCTAGTGGCACCCCTGCTCTTCATTGGGGGGATGTTACATCGCCTGCCGAGTCTTTTCCAGTGCTATTCTTAGTATATGTGAATGACATGACGGATGGGATAGACTCAGAAGTGTCTCTGTTTGCAGATGATGTGAAATTAATGAGGAGAATCACATCGGATGAAGACCAAGCAGGACTTCAAACAGACCTGGACAAGCTTGACATCTGGTCTAGCAAATGGCTTCTCGAATTCAATCCCACCAAATGCAAAGTCATGAAGATCGGAGAAGGGCAAAGAAGACCGCCGACAGAGTACAGGCTAGGTGGACAAAGGCTACAAACCTCGTCAAAGGAGAAAGACCTTGGGGTGATTATAACGCCAAGCACGTCTCCGGAAACACACATCAACCAGATAACTGCGGCAGCATATGGGCGACTGGCAAACCTAAGATTAGCGTTCCGTTACTAGAGTATGCAGCACCAGTTTGGAACCCACACCTGGTCAAGCACGTCAAGAAATTAGAGAAAGTGCAAAGGTTTGCGACAAGGTTAGTTAACTCAGGGGACTGCCCTATGAAGAAAGGTTGAGGGAAATAGGACTAACAACACTGGAGGACAGAAGGGTTAGAGAAGACATGATAACGACATACAAAATACTGCGGGGAATCGGCAAGGTAGATAGTGACAGGATGTTCCAGAGAGGGAACACAGAAACAAGGGGACACAACTGGAAGCTGAAGACTCAGATGAGTCAAAGGGATGTTAGGAAGCATTTCTTCAGCCACAGAGTAGTCAGGAAGTGGAATAGTCTAGCGAACGATATAGTGGAGGCGGAAACCATACATAGTTTTAAGACAAGGTATGATAAAGCTCATGGAGCAGGGAGAGCAGAGACCCAGTAGCGGACAGCGAAGAGGCAGGGCCAGGAGCTGAATCTCGACCCCTGCAACCACAATTAGGTGAGTACTTAGGTGAGTACACACACACACACACACACACACAAACACACACACACACACACACTCACACAACACACACACACACACACTCACACAACACACACACCACACCACCTCACACAACACACACACACACACACACCACACACACACACACACCACTCACAACAAAAACACACACACACCACACACTCACACAATCACAACAACACACACACCACACACAACTAACACACACACTCACAACACACACACACACACACTCACACACACATCACACACAACACACACACACACATACAACACAACACACACACACACACAACATCACACAACACACACACACCTACACACACACACACTCACACAAAACAACACACACACACACACACCACACACACACACACTCACACAACACACACACACACACACACTCACACAACACACACACACACACAACACACACACACCACACAACACAACACACACACACACACAACACACACCACACACACACACACTCACACAACACACACACACACACACACACACACACACAACACACACACACACACACACACACAAAACACACACACACACAACAACACACACACACACACACACACACACACACACTACACACAACACACACACACACACACACACACACACAACACACACACACACACACACACACACACACACACACACAACACACACACACACACAACACACACACACACACACACACACACACACACAAACACACACACACACACAACACACACACACACACACACACACACACACACACACACACAACACACACACACACACACACACACACACACACCACACAACACACACACACTCACACAACACACACACACACACACACATCACACAACACACACACACCCACAACACACACAACACACCACACACACACACACACACACACACACACACACACACACACACACACACACACACAACACACACACACTACACAACACACACACACACACACTCACACAACACACACACACACACAACACACACAACACATCACACACACACACACACACACACACACACACACACACACACACACGGTTGGGAGGGCTATAGAATGTGAATCAGGATCACAAACCACAGCCTAAATTGTTAATCGTATTCTGTTGCTTGTGCAGCTGCGTGACTTGCTCGTTGCTGCAGCCCTGCAGTTGTTGATGCACTGCTGCTGTTGCTGCAGCCCTGCATGTTGATGCTGTTTGTACTGTGTGCTGCTTCGCTGTCCACCCTGCCATTACAATCTGCTGCTGTTGCTGCAGCTCGCAGTTGTTGATGCGTTGTTGTTACTGTTATGCTCTTCCTGTTGCCACAGCTTCTGCTCGCAACTCCTGCAGTTGTTGATGCTGTTGTTGCTACTGTTGCACCCTGCATTGTATGCTGCGTTTTACACTGCTGCTGCACTGCCGCAGTTATGCATTGTTACTGTTGTTGCATCTCCTGCAGTAGTTGTTGCTGCTGTTGTTGTTACTGTTGTTGCTGCTGTTGTTGTTACTGTTGTTGCTGCTGTTGCAGCTCCTGCAGTTGTTGTTGTTGCTATTGTTGTTACTGTTATTGCAGCTCCTGCTGTTGTTACTGTTGTTGCTGCTGCTGTTGCTGCAGCTCCTGCAGTTGTTGATGCTGTTACTGTTGTTACTGCTTCTGCTGTTGCTGCAGTTTCTGCTGTTGTTACTATTGTTGCTGCTGCTGTTGCTGGAGCTCCTGCAGTTGTTGATGCTGTTACTGTTGTTGCTGCTTCTGCTGTTGCTGCAGTTTCTGCTGTTGTTACTATTGTTGCTGCTGCTGTTGCTGCAGATCCTGCAGTTGTTGCTGTTGTTGCTACTGTTGTTGTTGCTGCTGTTGCAGCTCCTGCAGTTGTTGATGCTGTTGTTGTTAATGTTGTTGCTGCTGCTGCTGTTGCTGCAGTTGTTGTTGCTATTGTTGTTACTGTTGTTGCTGCAGCTCCTGCAGTAGTTGTTGCTGCTGTTGTTGTTGTTACTGTTGTTGCTGCAGCTGTTGTTGCTGCTGTTGTTACTGTTGTTGCAGCTCCTGCAGTTGTTGCGCTGTGTTGTTGTTACTGTTGTTGCTGTTGTTGCAGGTCCTGCAGTTGTTGCTGCTGCTGTTGTTGTTAATGTTGTTGCTGTTGCAGCTCCTGCAGTTGTTGCTGCTGCTGTGTGTTAACTGTTGTGTGCTGCTAGCTGCTGTTCAACTCGCTGCTGCTTCAACTTGCTGCTGCTGCTTCACTGCTGCTGCTGCTCCTGCTGCTGTTCAACTGTTACTGTGCTGCTGTTCAACTGCTGCGTTGCTGTCAACGCTGCTGCTGCTTCAACTGCTGCTGCTTGCTGCTGCTGTTTCAACTCGCTGCTGTTGCTGCTTCAACTGCTGCTGCTGTTCAACTGCTGCTGCTGTTCAACTGCTGCTGCTGTTGCTTCAACTGCTGCTGCTGCTTTCAACTGCTGCTGCTTGCTGCTTGCTTAACTGCTGCTGTTGCTGCTTCAACTGCTGCTGCTGCTTCAACTGCTGCTGCTGCTTCAACTGCTGCTGCTGCTGCTTCAACTGCTGCTGCTGTTATGCTTGTTCAATCTGCTGTGCTGCTGCTTAACTGCTGCTGCTGTGCTTCAACTTGCTGCTGCTGCTTCAACTGCCTGCGTCTGTTTCAACTGCTGCTGCTGCTGCTTCAACTGCTGCTGCTGCTTCAACTGCTGCTGCTGTTTCAACTGCTGCTGCTGCTGCTTCAACTGCTGCTGCTTGCTGCTGCTTCAACTGCTGCTGCTGCTTCAACTGCGGCTGCTGCTGCTGCTGTTTCAACTGCTGCTGCTGCTGCTTCAACTGCTGCTGCTGCTGCTTCAACTGCTGCTGCTGCTGCTTCAACTGCGGCTGCTGCTGCTGCTTCAACTGCGGCTGCTGCTGCTGCTGTTTCAACTGCTGCTGCTGCTGCTTCAACTGCTGCTGCTGCTGCTGCTGCTGCTTCAACTGCTGCTGCTGCTGCTTCAACTGCTGCTGCTGCTTCAACTGCGGCTGCTGCTGTTTCAACTGCTGCTGCTGCTGCTTCAACTGCTGCTGCTGCTGCTTCAACTGCTGCTGCTGCTGCTTCAACTGCTGCTGCTGCTGCTGCTGTTTCAACTGCTGCTGCTGCTTCAACTGCTGCTGCTTCAACTGCGGCTGCTGCTGCTGCTGTTTCAACTGCTGCTGCTGCTGTTTCAACTGCTGCTGCTGCTGCTTCAACTGCTGCTGCTTCAACTGCGGCTGCTGCTGCTGCTGTTTCAACTGCTGCTGCTGCTTCAACTGCTGCTGCTGCTTCAACTGCGGCTGCTGCTGCTGCTGCTGCTTTCAACTGCTGCTGCTTCAACTGCGGCTGCTGCTGCTGCTGCTGCTGCTTCAACTGCTGCTGCTGCTTCAACTGCTGCTGCTGCTTCAACTGCTGCTGCTGCTTCAACTGCTGCTGCTGCTGCTGCTTCAACTGCTGCTGCTGCTTCAACTGCTGCTGCTTCAACTGCTGCTGTTGCTGTCATCTCAGTCTATTGGGGTATTACACTGAACATGAGTCATCATGACATCAGTGTTTTAATAACACAGTACCTCTTAAAGAAGTCACACAGTACTTCTTAAAGTCACACAGTACCTCTTAAAGAAGTCACACAGTACCTCTTAAAGAAGTCACACAGTACCTCTTAAAGAAGTCACACAGTACCTCTTAAAGAAGTCACACAGTACTTCTTAAAGAAGTCACACAGTACCTCTTAAAGAAGTCACACAGTACTTCTTAAAAAAGTCACACAGTACCTCTTAAAGAAGTCACACAGTACTTCTTAAAGAAGTCACACAGTACTTCTTAAAGAAGTCACACAGTACCTCTTAAAGAAGTCACACAGTACCTCTTAAAGAAGTCACACAGTACCTGTTAAAGAAGTCACACAGTACCTCTTAAAGAAGTCACACAGTACTTCTTAAAGAAGTCACACAGTACCTCTTGAAGAAGTCACACAGTACCTCTTGAAGAAGTCACACAGTACTTCTTAAAGAAGTCACACAGTACCTCTTAAAGAAATCACACAGTACCTCTTAAATAAGTCACACAGTACCTGTTAAAGTCACAGTACTTCTTAAAGAAGTCACACATTACTTCTTAAAGAAGTCACACAGTACCTCTTAAAGAAGTCACACAGTACCTCTTAAATAAGCCACACAGTACCTCTTAAAGTCACACAGTACCTCTTAAAGTCACTACTTCGTAAAGAAGTCACACAGTACCTCTTAAAGAAGTCACACAGTACCTCTTAAAGTTACATAGTACTTCTTAAAGAAGTTACACAGTACCTCTTAAAGTCACATAGTACTTCTTAAAGAAGTCACACAGTAATTTTTAAAGAAGTCACACAACACTTCTTAAAGTCACATAGTACTTATTAAAGTCACACAGTGCTTCTTAAAGAAGTCACATAGTACTTCTTAAAGACGTCACACAGTACTTCTTAAAGAAGTGACAGTACTTCTTAAAGAGCCACTCAGTACTTCTTAAAGAAGTCACACAGTACTTCCTAAAGTCACATAGTACTTCTTAAAGAAGTCACACAGTACTTCTTAAAGTCACACAGTACTTCTTAAAGAAGTCACAAAGTCACACAGTACTTCTTAAAGAAGAGTCACACAGTACGTCATAAAGAAGAGTAACACAGTACGTCTTAAAGTACAGTCACACACTACGTCTTAAACAGTCACACAGTACTTCTTAAAGAAGAGTCACAAACTACGTCTTAAAGAAGAGTCACACAGTACGTCTTAAAGAAGAGTCACACAGTACCTTCTTAAAGACGTCACACAGTACCTCTTAAAGAAGTCACACAGTACCTCTTAAAGAAGTCACACAGTACCTCTTAAAGAAGTCACACAGTACCTCTTAAAGAAGTCACACAGTACCTCTTAAAGTCGCAGTACCTCTTAAAGAAGTCACACAGTACTTCTTAAAGAAGTCACACAGTACCGCTTAAAGAAGTCACACAGTACCTCTTAAAGTCACAGTACTTCTTAAAGAAGTCACACAGTATTTCTTAAAAAAGTCACACAGTACCTCTTAAAGTCACAGTACTTCTTAAAGAAGTCACACATTACTTCTTAAAGAAGTCACAGAGTACCTCTTAAAGAAGTCACACAGTACCTCTTAAAGAAGTCACACAGTACCTCTTAAAGAAGTCACACAGTACCTCTTAAAGAAGTCACACAGTACCTCTTAAAGAAGTCACACAGTACCTCTTAAAGAAGTCACACAGTACCTCTTAAAGAAGTCACACAGTACCTCTTAAAGAAGTCACACAGTACCTCTTTAAGTCACAGTACCTCTTAAAGAAGTCGCACAGTACTTCTTAAAGAAGTCACACAGTACCTCTTAAAGAAGTCACACAGTACCTCTTAAAGTCACAGTACTTCTTAAAGAAGTCACACAGTACTTCTTAAAAAAGTCACACAGTACCTCTTAAAGAAGTCACACAGTACCTCTTAAAGAAGTCACACAGTACCTCATAAAGAAGTCACACAGTACCTCTTAAAGAAGTCACAAAGTACCTCTTAAAGAAGTCACACAGTACCTCTTAAAGTCACACGGTACCTCTTAAAGAAGTCACACAGTACCTTTTAAAGAAGTCACACAGTACCTCTTAAAGAAGTCACAAAGTACCTCTTAAAGACGTCACACAGTACCTCTTAAAGAAGTCACACAGTACCTCTTAAATAAGTCACACAGTACCTCTTAAAGTCACACAGTACCTCTTAAAGTCAGTACTTCTTAAAGAAGTCACACAGTACCTCTTAAAGAAGTCACACAGTACCTCTTAAAGTTACATAGTACTTCTTAAAGAAGTTACACAGTACCTCTTAAAGTCACATAGTACTTCTTAAAGAAGTCACACAGTAATTTTTAAAGAAGTCACACAACACTTCTTAAAGTCCCATAGTACTTATTAAAGTCACACAGTGCTTCTTAAAGACGTCACATAGTACTTCTTAATGACGTCACACAGTACTTCTTAAAGAAGTGACACAGTACTTCTTAAAGAGCCACACAGTACTTCTTAAAGAAGTCACACAGTACTTCTTAAAGTCACACAGTACTTCTTAAAGAAGTCACATAGTACTTCTTAAAGAAGTCACACAGTACTTCTTAAAGTCACACAGTACTTTTTAAAGAAGTCACATAGTACTTCTTAAAGAAGTCACACAGTACTTCTTAAAGAATAGTAACACTGTACGTCTTAAAGAAGAGTCACACAGTACGTCTTAAAGAAGAGTCACACAGTACTTCTTAAAGAATAGTAACACAGTACGTCTTAAAGAAGTCACACAGTACTTCTTAAAGAAGAGTTACACAGTACGTCTTAAAGAAGAGTTACACAGTACGTCTTAAAGAATAGTAACACTACGTCTTAAAGAAGAGTCACACATTACGTCTTAAAGAAGAGTCACACAGTACGTCTTAAAGAATAGTAACACTACGTCTTAAAGAAGAGTCACACAGTACTTCTTAAAGAAGAGTCACACAGTATGTCTTAAAGAAGAGTCACACAGTACGTCTTAAAGAATAGTAACACTACGTCTTAAAGAATAGTCACACAGTACGTCTTAAAGAAGAGTCACACAGTACGTCTTAAAGAAGAGTCACACAGTACGTCTTAAAGAAGAGTCACACAGTACTTCTTAAAGAAGAGTCACACAGTACTTCTTAAAGAAGACCAACTGTTTCCTACCAAGAATTATATTATGGCAAGAGAATTCTTCCTTCTTATATTTTACATGACTGTGAGGCGGTTACTACTGTGAGGCGGTTAATACTGTGAGGCGGTTACTACTTTGAGGGAGTTACTACTGTGAAGCAGTTACTACTGTGAGGCAGTTACTACTGTGAGGCAGTTACTACTGTGAGACAGCTACTACTGTGAGGCAGTTACTGTGAGGCAGTTACTACTGTGAGGCAGTTATTACTGTGAGGCAGTTACTACTGTGAGGCATTTACTACTGTGAGGCAGTTACTACTGTGAGGCAGTTACTACTGTGAGGCGGTTACTACTGTGAGGCAGTTACTACTGTGAGGCAGTTACTACTGTGAGGCGGTTACTACTGTGAGGCGGTTACTACTGTGAGGCGGTTACTACTGTGAGGCAGTTATTTCTGTGAGGCAGTTACTACTGTGAGGCAGTTACTACTGTGAGGCAGTTACTACTGTGAGGCAGTTACTACTGTGAGGCGGTTACTACTGTGAGGCAGTTAGTAATGTGAGGCAGTTACTTCTGTGAGGCAGTTACTACGGTGAGGCAGTTACTACTGTGAGGCAGTTACTACTGTGAGGCAGTTACTGTGAGGCAATTGCTACTGTGAGGCAGTTACTACTGTGAGGCAATTACTACTGTGAGGCAGTTACTACTGTGAGGCAGTTACTACTGTGAGGCGGTTACTACTGTGAGACGGTTACTAATGTGAGGCAGTTAAACACGAGGCATTAAACTACAGACCTGTGTCACTGACGTGTATAGTATGCAAAGTCATGGAGAAGATCATCTGCATTTTCTTGAACTGCAAGAAGGCGTTCGACACAGTTCCTCACAAGAGGTTTGTGCAAAAGCTAGAGGATCAGGCACACGTAACAGGAAAGGCACTGCAATGGATCAGAGAATATCTGACAGGGAGGCAACAACGAGTCATGGTACGTGACGAGGTGTCAGAGTGGGCACCTGTGACGAGTGGGGTTCCACAAGGGTCAGTCGTAGGACCTGTACTGTTTTTTGTATATGTGAATGACATAACGGAAGGGATAGACTCAGAAGTGTCCCTGTTTGCAGATGATGTGAAGTTAATGAGAAGAATTAAATCAGTCGAGGATCAGGCAGGACTACAAAGAGACCTGGACAGGCTACAAGCCTGGTCCAGTAACTGGCTCCTTGAATTTAACCCTGCCAAATGTAAAGTCATGAAGATAGGGGAAGGGCAAAGAAGACTGCAGACAGAGTATAGTCTAGGTTGCCAAAGACTGCAAACCTCACTCAAGGAAAAAGATCTTGGGGTGAGTATAATACCGAGCACATCTCCTGAGGCACACATCAATCAGATAACTGCTGCAGCATACGGGCGGCTGGCAAACCTAAGAATAGCGTTCCAATACCTCAATAAGGAATCATTCAAGACTCTGTACACCATATACGTCAGGTGTACTGGAGTATGCAGCACCAGTTTGGAACCCACACCTGGTCAAGCACGTCAAGAAACTAGAGAAAGTGCAAAGGTTTGCAACAAGACTAGTCCCAGAGCTAAGGGGATTGTCCTACGAAGAAAGGTTAAGGGAAATCGGCCTGACGACACTAGAGGACAGGAGGGTTAGGGGAGACATGATAACGACATATAAAATACTGCGAGGAATAGATAAGGTGGACAGAGACAAGATGTTCCAGAGAGGGGACACAAAAACAAGGGGTCACAATTGGAAGTTGAAGACTCCTATGAGTCAAAGGGATGTTAGGAAGTATTTATGCAGTCACATAGTTGTCAGGAAGTGGAATAGCCTAGAAAGCGACGTAGTGGAGGCAGGAACCATACATAGTTTTAAGACGAGGTTTGATAAAGCTCATGGAGAGAGGACCTAGTAGCAATCAGTGAAGAGGCGGGGCCAGGAGCTATGACTCGACCCCTGCAACCACAAATAGGTGAGTACAAATAGGTGAGTACAGTGTAGTTAGTGGTAGTGTAGGTGGTAGTTACCCATATATAGTGTAGTTAGTGGTAGTGTAGGTGGTAGTTACCCAGACCCAGTGTAGTTAGTGGTAGTTTAGGTGGTAGTTAACCAGACACAGTGTAGTTAGTGGTAGTTACCCAGACACAGTGTAGTTAGTGGTAGTTTAGGTGGTAGTTAACCAGACACAGTGTAGTTAGTGGTAGTTACCCAGACACAGTGTAGTTAGTGGTAGTTACCCAGACACAGTGTAGTTAGTGGTAGTTACCCAGACACAGTGTAGTTAGTGGTAGTTTAGGTGGTAGTTACCCAGACACAGTGTAGTTAGTGGTAGTTACCCAGACACAGTGTAGTTAGCGGTAGTTTAGGTGGTAGTTAACCAGACACAGTGTAGTTAGTGGTAGTTACCCAGACCCAGTGTAGTTAGTGGTAGTGTAGGTGGTAGTTACCCAGACACAGTGTAGTTAGTGGTAGTTACCCAGACACAGTGTAGTTAGTGGTAGTTTAGGTGGTAGTTACCCGGACACAGTGTAGTTAGTGGTCGTTACCTAGACACAGTGTAGTTAGTGGTAGTTACCCAGACACAGTGTAGTTAGTGGTAGTGTAGGTGGTAGTTACTTGCAGACTCACAGTGTTTAGTTATTTAAGGATTATCTATTAGAATTATTTAGTTATTAGTTTAACATGTAGTTATTACTATTATTGTTAGTATTATTATTATTAGTGAGTATTACGTATTATTGAGTTATTATTTGTTAGTATTATTACCATTAATGTTAGTATTATTACTATTATTGTTAGTATTATTACTATTATTGTAGTATTATTACTTATGTTAGTATTATTATTTTAATGTTAGTATTATTACTATTATTGTTAGTATTATTACTATTATTGTTAGTATTATTACTATTATTGTTAGTATTATTACTATTATTGTTAGTATTATTACTATTATTGTTAGTATTATTACTATTAATGTTAGTATTATTACTATTAATGTTAGTATTATTACTATTATTGTTAGTATTATTACTATTATTGTTTGTATTATTACTATTATTGTTTAGTATTATTACTATTATTTTTAGTATTATTAATATTATTGTTAGTATTATTTCTATTATTGTTAGTATTATTACTATTATTGTTATTATTATTACTATTAATGTTAGTATTATTACTATTAATGTTAGTATTATTACTATTAATGTTAGTATTATTACTATTAATGTTAGTATTATTACTATTATTGTTATTATTATTACTATTAATGTTAGTATTATTACTATTAATGTTAGTATTATTACTATTATTGTTAGTATTATTACTATTATTGTTAGTATTATTACTATTAATGTTATTATTATTACTATTAATGTTAGTATTATTACTATTAATGTTAGTATTATTACTATTAATGTTAGTATTATTACTGTTATTGTTAGTATTATTACTATTGTTGTTAGTATTTAAACTGTTATTGTTAGTATTATTAATATTATTGTTAGTATTATTACTATTATTGTTAGTATTATTACTATTATTGTTAGTATTATTACTATTAATGTTAGTATTATTACTATTATTGTTATTATTATTACTATTATTTTGTTAGTATTATTACTATTATTGTTTGTTTTTATTGAAACTATTATTGTTTTTAAGTTATTTTATTACTGATTGTTAGTATTATTACTGTTATTGTTAGTATTATTACTATTATTGTTAGTATTATTACTGTTATTGTTAGTATTATTACTATTATTGTTAGTATTATTACTATTAATGTTAGTATTATTACTATTATTGTTATTATTATTACTATTATTGTTATTATTATTACTATTAATGTTAGTATTATTACTATTAATGTTAGTATTATTACTATTATTGTTAGTATTATTACTATTATTGTTAGTATTATTACTGTTATTGTTATTATTATTACTATTATTGTTAGTATTATTACTATTATGTTAGTATTATTATATTATTGTTATTATTATTAATATTATGTTAGTATTATTATATTATTTAGTATTATTACTTTATTGTTATATTATTATATTATTATATTTATTTATTATTACTTTATGTTATATTATTACTTTATTGTTAGTATTATTACTTTATTGTTATATTATTATTTTTGTTAGTATTTTACTGTTATTGTTAGTATTATTATTTATTGTTAGTATTATTACTATTATTGTTATATTATTACTATTGTTATATTATTATATTATTTTAGTATTATTACTTTATTAGTATTATTACTTTATTGTTATATTATTACTTTATTGTTAGTATTATTACTTTATGTTATATTATTACTTTTTGTTATATTATTACTTATTTTGTTAGTATTATTACTATTATTGTTAATATTATTACTTTATTGTTAGTATTATTATATTATTGTTATTATTATTACTATTATTGTTATATATTACTATTAATGTTAGTATTATTAATGTATTGTTAGTATTATTATATTTTGTTAGTATTATTATGTTATTGTTATTATTATTACTATTATTGTTAGTATTATTACTATTAATGTTGTATTATTACTATTATTGTTATTATTATTAATATTAATTTAGTATTATTATATTAATGTTAGTATTATTATGTTATTGTTATATTATTACTATTATTGTTAGTATTTAAACTGTTATTGTTATATTATTACTATTATTGTTAATTATTTTTTATTTTAGTATTATTATATTATTGTTAGTATTTTACTATTATTGTTAGTATTATTACATTATTGTAGTTTATTCTATTTGTTGTATTATTATTTATTGTTAGTATTATTACTATTATTGTTGTATTATTACTATTATTGTTAGTATTATTACTTTATTAGTATTATTACTTTTTGTTGTATTATTCTTATTTTAGTATTATTACTATTATTGTTATATTATTTTGTTATATTATACTTTATTGTTGATTATTACTTATTGTTAGTATTATTATATTGTTGTATTATTACTTATTGTTAGATTATTACTATTGTTAGTATTATTACTGTTTTGTTAGTATTATTACGTTATTGTTATATTATTACATTGTTAGTATTATTACTATTCTAGTATTATTATATTATTAGTATTATTACTTTATTGTTAATTATTCTGTTTGTTGTATTATTACTATTTGTTATATTACATTTGTTAGTATTATTATGTTATTGTTATATTACGTTATTTTATATTATTACTATTATTGTTAGTATTATTACTTATTTTAGTATTATTACATTATTGTTAGTATTATTACTGTTATTGTTAGTATTATTACTGTTATTGTTAGTATTATTACTATTATTGTTAGTATTATTACTGTTATTGTTAGTATTATTACTGTTATTGTTAGTATTATTACTATTATTGTTAGTATTATTACTGTTATTGTTAGTATTATTACTATTATTGTTAGTATTATTACTGTTATTGTTAGTATTATTACTATTATTGTTATTATTATTACTATTATTGTTAGTATTATTACTATTAATGTTAGTATTATTAATGTTATTGTTAGTATTATTACTATTATTGTTAGTATTATTACTGTTATTGTTATTATTATTACTATTATTGTTAGTATTATTACTATTAATGTTAGTATTATTACTATTATTGTTATTATTATTAATATTAATGTTAGTATTATTACTATTAATGTTAGTATTATTACTGTTATTGTTAGTATTATTACTATTATTGTTAGTATTTAAACTGTTATTGTTAGTATTATTACTATTATTGTTAGTATTATTTCTGTTATTGTTAGTATTATTACTATTATTGTTAGTATTATTACTATTATTGTTAGTATTATTACTATTATTGTTAGTATTATTACTATTATTGTTAGTATTATTAATGTTATTGTTAGTATTATTACTATTATTGTTAGTATTATTACTATTATTGTTAGTATTATTACTATTATTGTTAGTATTATTACTATTATTGTTAGTATTATTACTATTATTGTTAGTATTATTACTATTATTGTTAGTATTATTACTTTGTTATTATTACTTTTGTATATTATTACTATTATTTTAGTATTATTACTATTATTGTTAGTATTATTACTTTATTGTTGTATTATTATGTTGTTAGTATTATTACTTTTTGTATATTAATATTTAGTATTATTACTTATTGTTATTATTATGTTATTAGTATTATTACTATTATTGTTAGTATTATTACTATTATTGTTAGTATTATTACTATTATTGTTAGTATTATTACTGTTATTGTTAGTATTATTACTGTTATTGTTAGTATTATTACTGTTATTGTTAGTATTATTACAGTTATTGTTAGTATTATTACTTATTGTTAGTATTATTACTGATTGTTAGTATTATTACTGTTATTGTATATTATTTTGTATTATTACTATTATTGTTAGTATTATTACTGTTATTGTTAGATAGTTATTTATTATATATTGTTAGTATTATTAGCTAGTTATTGTTAGTATTATTACTGTTATTGTTAGTATTATTACTTTATTGTTAGTATTATTACTTTATTGTTAGTATTATTACTATTATTGTTAGTATTATTACTGTTATTGTTAGTATTACTATTATTGTTAGTATTATTATGTTATTGTATTATTACTATTATTGTTATTAGATTGTTTACTATTATTGTTAGTATTATTACTGTTATTGTTAGTATTATTACTGTTATTGTTAGTATTATTACTATTATTGTTAGTATTATTACTATTATTGTTAGTATTATTACTATTATTGTTAGTATTATTACTGTTATTGTTAGTATTATTACTGTTATTGTTAGTATTATTACTATTATTGTTAGTATTATTACTGTTATTGTTAGTATTGTTATATTATTTGTATTGTTAGTATTATTACTTATTGTTAGTATTATTACTTTATTGTTAGTATTATTACTGATTGTTGTATTACTATATTGTTAGTATTATTACTGTTATGTTGTATTAATTTATTGTTAGTTATTACTGTTATTGTTAGTATTATTACTGTTATTGTTAGTATTATTACTATTATTGTTAGTATTATTACTGTTATTGTTAGTATTATTACTGTTATTGTTAGTATTATTACTATTATTGTTAGTATTATTACTGTTATTGTTAGTATTATTACTGTTATTGTTAGTATTATTACTGTTATTGTTAGTATTATTACTGTTATTGTTAGTATTATTACTGTTATTGTTAGTATTATTACCCTGGTAATAATACCTTCCTAGCTTGTAATAATACCTTCCTAGCTTGTAATAATACCTTCCTAGCTTGTAATAATGGGGGAGAGAGAGAAAAGAAGCTCCTTTCTATACTTGATAAATATTTGTCAGTTTATAAAGAGAAATTCTCAGGAGAACAATAAATAATGTTGATGTTGTGAGTCACTGGTTGTGTCACCATTGTTATCAATGTTGATGTTGTGAGTCACTGGTTGTGTCACCATTGTTATCATAATGTTGATGTTGTGAGTCACTGGTTGTGTCACCATTGTTATCATAATGTTGATGTTGTGAGTCACTGGTTGTGTCACCATTGTTATCATAATGTTGATGTTGTGAGTCACTGGTTGTGTTACCATTGTTATCATAATGTTGATGTTGTGAGTCACTGGTTGTGTTACCATTGTTATCATAATGTTGATGTTGTGAGTCACTGGTTGTGTTACCATTGTTATCATAATGTTGATGTTGTGAGTCACTGGTTGTGTTACCAGTGTTATCATAATGTTGATGTTGTGAGTCACTGGTTGTGTTACCATTGTTATCATAATGTTGATGTTGTGAGTCACTGGTTGTGTCACCATTGTTATCATAATGTTGATGATGTGAGTCACTGGTTGTGTCACCATTGTTATCATAATGTTGATGTTGTGAGTCACTGGTTGTGTTACCATTGTTATCATAATGTTGATGTTGTGAGTCACTGGTTGTGTTAGCAGTGTTATCATAATGTTGATGTTGTGAGTCACTGGTTGTGTTACCAGTGTTATCATAATGTTGATGTTGTGAGTCACTGGTTGTGTTAGCAGTGTTATCATAATGTTGATGTTGTGAGTCACTGGTTGTGTTAGCAGTGTTATCATAATGTTGATGTTGTGAGTCACTGGTTGTGTTACCATTGTTATCATAATGTTGATGTTGTGAGTCACTGGTTGTGTTACCAGTGTTATCATAATGTTGATGTTGTGAGTCACTGGTTGTGTTAGCAGTGTTATCATAATGTTGATGTTGTGACAATGTTTGGTCTCACCCAGTTATGACAACACTGTGTTTATTATAAGATGATTGTGATGAACATGTTGGTGTATGATAATACCTGGCTCTGACCTGGCTCTTACCTGACTGTGACCTGGCTCTTACCTGACTCTTACCTGACTGTTACCTGACTGTGACCTGGCTCTTACCTGACTCTTACCTGACTGTTACCTGGCTGTTACCTGGCTCTTACCTGACTGTGACCTGGCACTGACCTGGCTCTTACCTGACTGTGACCTGGCTGTTACCTGGCTCTTACCTGACTGTGACCTGACTGTGACCTGGCTCTGACCTGGCTCTTACCTGACTGTGACCTGGCTGTTACCTGGCTCTTACCTGACTGTGACCTGGCTCTGACCTGGCTCTGACCTGGCTCTTACCTGACTGTGACCTGGCTGTTACCTGGCTCTTACCTGACTGTGACCTGGCTCTGACCTGGCTCTGACCTGGATCTTACCTGACTGTGACCTGGCTGTTACCTGGCTCTTACCTGACTGTGACCTGGCTCTGACCTGGCACTGACCTGGCTGTTACCTGGCTCTTACCTGGCTCTTACCTGACTGTGACCTGGCTGTTACCTGGCTCTTACCTGACTGTGACCTAGCTGTTACCTGTCTCTTACCTGACTGTGACCTGGCTGTGACCTGACTGTGACCTGGCTCTGATCTGGCTGTGAATGTGTCGTGTATACATAATGTGTCGTGTATATGTATACTACCTGGAGTGGCTCCCTGAGGTCAGCGCCCCCGTGGCCCAGTGCCAGACCAGGCCTCCTGGTTACTGACCTGATCCATCAAGCTGTTGCTGCTCGCCGCCGCCGTCTGACTGATCAGGAAATGATTTAAGGAATATCTTTTGAAGACGGCTAGGGGAAGGGGGTATGTTGGTAATCCCCCTTATGCGTGAATGTTGAAGAGTCGTGGTCCTTTAACACTTGTTGAGTTTTCTCTCAGTGTACTCATCACTGCCCTGCTTTTCACTGGCTGTATCCTGCACTGTCTGATAAGCCTCTTGTGTTCATTAGTAGTAATTTGGGACCAATCCCTCCAGTGTCTTCCAGGTGAAAATTTTGATGTATATTTCTCGCCTATGTTCTAAGGAGTACAGTTTTAGGGACTTCAGGCACTCCCAGTAATTCAGGTGCTTGACTGAGTTTATATGAGCTATGAAGGCTCTCTGCACATTTTCCAGCTCAATAATTTCTTCCTCCTTGAAGTGGGTCGTTAGTACACAGCAATACTCCAGCCTAGAGAGAACCAGTGACCCGAAGAGTGTCATTACTGGCTTAGCATTCCTTGTTTTGAAGGTTCTTGTTATCCAACCAATCATTTTCCCTGAAGTTGTGACAATAACATTGTTGTGTTCGTTAACCTTGAGATCTTTTGATATTATCACTCCCAGGTCTCTCACACTAGACTTACGTTCTGTTGAGTGGTTTAAGTTTGTCTTGTATTCTGATCTTATATCCTAAATCCTTCCGTAACGTAGTAACTGAAATTTGTCATCAGTAAACATGATAGTGTTGTTAGTAGCCAGGGAACATCACGTGACGTCATACGGACTCTAGTATCATCTGCCAAGGATGGTGACACTCATACACAAGTGTTGTATGTGGGTGGCACTATCAGCGCTCGTTAATACACAAGTGTTGTATGTGGGTGGCACTGTATCAGCGCTCGTTAATACACAAGTGTTGTATGTGGGTGGCACTATCAGCGCTCGTTAATACACAAGTGTTGTATGTGGGTGGCACTGTATCAGCGCTCGTTAATACACAAGTGTTGTATGTGGGTGGCACTGTATCAGCGCTCGTTAATACACAAGTGTTGTATGTGGGTGGCACTATCAGCGCTCGTTAATACACAAGTGTTGTATGTGGGTGGCACTGTATCAGCGCTTGTTAATACACAAGTGTTGTATGTGGGTGGCACTGTATCAGCGCTTGTTAATACACAAGTGTTGTATGTGGGTGGCACTATCAGCGCTCGTTAATACACAAGTGTTGTATGTGGGTGGCACTGTATCAGCGCTTGTTAATACACAAGTGTTGTATGTGGGTGGCACTGTATCAGCGCTCGTTAATACACAAGTGTTGTATGTGGGTGGCACTGTATCAGCGCTCGTTAATACACAAGTGTTTTATGTGGGTGGCACTGTATCAGCGCTTGTTAATACACAAGTGTTGTATGTGGGTGGCACTGTATCAACGCTCGTTAATACACAAGTGTTGTATGTGGGTGGCACTGTATCAGCGCTTGTTAATACACAAGTGTTGTATGTGGTGTGGCACTGTATCAGCGCTTGTTAATACACAAGTGTTGTATGTGGGTGGCACTGTATCAGCGCTCGTTAATACACAAGTGTTGTATGTGGGTGGCACTGTATCAGCGCTCGTTAATACACAAGTGTTGTATGTGGGTGGCACTGTATCAGCGTTCGTTAATACACAATTGTTGTATGTGGGTGGCACTGTATCAGCGCTCGTTAATACACAAGTGTTGTATGTGGGTGGCACTATCAGCGCTCGTTAATACACAAGTGTTGTATGTGGGTGGCACTGTATCAGCGCTTGTTAATACACAAGTGTCTTATGTGGGTGGCACTGTATCAGCAGGAGTGAGGTGTCACTGTAGCAGGAGTGAGGTGTCACTGTCACTGTAGCAGGAGTGAGGTGTCACTGTCACTGTGGCAGGAGTGAGGTGTCACTGTCACTGTGACAGGAGTGAGGTGTCACTGTAGAAGGAGTGAGGTGTCACTGTCACTGTAGCAGGAGTGAGGTGTCACCGTCACTGTGTCTGCTGCTATGGCTTCCCTTCTTCATGTGCTAGACACAGTAATGTGAGTACACCAGCACTCTTGTTTTAATGTCTTGCAACACACCTAGGTGCTTGCTGTTATAGCGTTGTAACACTCCTAGGTGCTTGCTGTTATAGCGTTGTAACACTCCTAGGTGCTTGCTGTTATAGTGTTGTAACACACCTAGGTGTTTGGTGTTATAGTGTTGTAACACACCTAGGTGCTTGCTGTTATAGCGTTGTAACACTCCTAGGTGTTTGCTGTTATAGCGTTGTAACACTCCTAGGTGTTTGCTGTTATAGCGTTGTAACACTCCTAGGTGTTTGCTGTTATAGTGTTGTAACACTCCTAGGTGCTTGCTGTTATAGTGTTGTAACACCCCTAGGTGCTTGCTGTTATAGTGTCTTGTAACACACCTAAGTGCTTGCTGTTATAGTGTCTTGTAACACACCTAGGTGCTTGCTGTTATAGTGTCTTGTAACACACCTAGGTGCTTGCTGTTATAGTGTCTTGTAACACACCTAGGTGCTTGCTGTTATAGTGTCTTGTAAGACACCTAGGTGCTTGCTGTTATAGTGTCTTGTAACACACCTAGGTGCTTGCTGTTATTGTGTCTTGTAACACACCTAGGTGCTTGCTGTTATAGTGTCTTGTAACACACCTAGGTGCTTGCTGTTATAGTGTCTTGTAACACACCTAGGTGCTTGCTGTTATAGTGTCTTGTAACACACCTAGGTGCTTGCTGTTATAGTGTCTTGTAACACACCTAGGTGCTTGCTGTTATAGTGTATTGTAACACACCTAGGTGCTCACTGACAGGTAGCCACCTACAGTGTACCATGATCCAACAGGAAGGTGTTCCCGGCAGGTCAGGTACTGACTTGAGGTGACTGTTCAGCGCCATCTTGAAGACAGTCTATTGGTAACCCCCCTTATGTATGAGTGGTGGTGTACTGTATGAGTGGTGGTGTATGAACGGCGGTGTATGAACGGTGGTGTATGAACGGTGGTGTATGAACGGTGGTGTATGAACGGTGGTGTATGAACGGTGGTGTATGAACGGTGGTGTATGAGTGGTGGTGTATAAACAGTGGTGTATGAGTGGTGGTGTATGAACGGTGGTGTATGAGTGGTGGTGTATGAACGGTGGTGTATGAACGGTTGTGTATGAACGGTGGTGTATGAGTGGTGGTGTATAAACAGTGGTGTATGAGTGGTGGTGTATGAACGGTGGTGTATGAGTGGTGGTATATGAACGGCGGTGTATGAGTGGTGGTGTATGAACGGTGGTGTATGAGTGGTGGTGTATAAACAGTGGTGTATGAGTGGTGGTAAATGAACAGTGGTGTATGAGTGGTGGTGTATGAACGGTGGTGTATGAACGATGGTGTATGAACGGTGGTGTATGAGTGGTGGTGTATAAACGGTGGTGTATGAGTGGGGGTTTATAAACGGTGGTGGGAAAGGGTAGAACGGGGGTTATGGGGGGGAGAACGGGGGTTTATAGTGGTGGTGTATGAGTAGGGGTTTATGGTGGTGGTGTATGGGGGTGGTGTATGAGTGGTGGTG